>PVKE010006164.1:0-55622 GCA_004027555.1 Craseonycteris thonglongyai
ACATTGATTTTGTAGCCTGCAACTTTACTGTATTTGTCTATTATTTGTAATAAATTTCTGATAGAGTCTGTAGAGTTTTCTACATACAGGATCATGTCATCTGCAAAGAGTGACAGTTTAACTTCTTCTCTCCCAATTTTAATACCTTTTATTCCTTTCTCTTGTCTGATTGCTCTGGCTAGAACTTCCAGAACTATGCACAACCTCTTATCTGGGGAATCGACGTGCTTTACAATGATCTTCAAACCCATGTAGTTTGTACTGATCTCAGTAGTTGCTAAACTGTTCCGGTTTGTGATGATCACAGCTTCTTTGTAGCCTTTGTGTGTGTGTGTGTGTGTGTGTGTGTGTGTGTGTGTGTGTGTGTGGAGGGGGGCGGGGCGGTTAAGACTTTTGCACAGTGCTTATCACTTCACACTTTCCTCCCAGCCCAGAAAAGCTGATATAACATTGGTGTTCTAGGCCATTGCTAATCCCAATCCAGATGTGGTGGGATCACCTCCAGTGGAATTATTGGTGCGGGAAGACTTCCCACACTCATCTCTTACTTTGGTCAAAAGGTGTAAAGCATTGAATATGACCTTGTTTAGAAAAGTGACTGAGCAATTTAGATAAAGAGTTTCTCCAACATAACGAAGACACTTTAATGATAAAAGTAAATTTCTTATTGTCATTCATCACGTTCCCTTGGCCTCATTCTATGAAATACACCTCACATTTATCAATCACCTACTCTCCTGAAAACCCATGTACTGGGGAGCTTTTAAATAAGTGAAGGAGGCAAGAAGCAGGTAGGTCCAAAATATAAATATTTGGAATGAATTACCTGTGATGATTAATTTCATGTGTCAACTTAGCTGGGTCACAGTGCCTAGATATTTGGTCCAATGTTATTCCAGATGTTTCTATGAAGGTTTTTTAATTAGTTTGTTTGGATGAGATTAACATTTAAACTGGTGGATTTTGAGGAAAGCACATTACCCTCCAAGTGTGGAAGGGCCTCACTTAATAGAACAAAGACTGACTTCCCCCAGCAATAAAGACTTTTGCCTGTACACTGCCTGAGAATGAGAACTGTAATTCTTCCCCAAGTCACCTCTGCTGCCTCCCCTAACAGATTTTGGATTTGTCAAGCCTCCACATCTGTGTGAGCCAATTCCTTAAAATAAAAAAAAAATTATATATATGTAATTTACTTATATGGAATATATATATATATATATATATATATATATTCCATATAAGTAAATTACATATATATAATTTTTTATATATATATATATAAATTCCATATATATGACAATTATATTGTCAATTGGAATATATATATATTCCAGCCATTGTCAATATAATGAGAATGGTTACATGGCTGGACACACACACACACACACACACACATACACCATTACCACCACCGTCATCATTATTATCTTTGGGGTTCTGTTTTTTTGGAGAACTCTAACTAATATATTTCTAAAGTCATTTTTGTATTTTAGTTGAAATAACATCCACAATAAGAAGTCTTGATCAAAGTTCACATGTACTATGCAGGACTATGCTAGAGAAAAATGTGGGTTTTATGGATTGATTTTTAAAGTAGTCCAAGTAATCCTCATTTCAGCCCAACCTTGTGAAGCAGGTTGCAGCTCTGTGCAATGCATTCGGCAGGACGCAGGCAACAAATACTTTTTGGGCACCTATTTTGTGCAAAGCACTATTCTATGCTGACGATAAAGCAGTGAATTAAAGAGACCAAATCCTCTACTTTCATAGAGTTCATTTCCTAGTGGGAGGATATAGACAACACATTTATATTAGTCACATGGTGATAAGTGCAAAGAATTAAACTGCTATAGGATGCAGAGTGATAAGATGAGGTCAGTATGTGGGATTATGTATAGGGTGTTTGGAGTAAGTGATATTTGAGCAGATACCTAAAGACGTGAAGGTGAAAGTAGGCAAATGGATGAGTGGGGAGGATTCCAGGCACTGAAAACAATAAGAGGAGGGTTGTGGGACAGAAATGTGTCCCAAGTATTAGAGAAACACAAAGAGGGCAGTGTGATTATAGAGGTGTGAGTGAGGGACAGTGGTAGGAGATGAAGCCAAAGACGTTCCCAGGACTTGAGCATGTGGGCCTTGTGGTCATGAAAAGAACTGAGGATTTTGTGAAGAATAAGATGGAAAACAAATGGAATGGTTTGAGCAGAAGCTCTCTAGGATTGAACTTAAGCTTTATTAGGCTCCCTTAGGCTCGCTGAAGACTAGAGTATGTGCAATGGCCAGAGACAGCAATAGGTGGGAGAGGGAGACTGGTTGGAGACTACTGCAATAATCCTACCAGGAAATGGGGACAGTAGAGTGGGATCTATTCCAAAGGCAGAGCTAGCTGACCTGAGAAATAAAGAGAGGCGTCAAAGATGATTCCATATCCTTTGACTTGAGCAACTGAGAGAATGGAGCTGAGTTTGCTCAGATGGAGATGTCTGGAAGAGGAGAATTCGGGTGTGGGGAGTGGATCAAGGATCTGGTTTTGGACCCTCTGCATTTGAGATATCAGACAACTTAAGTCGAAATGTCAGGAAGACAGATAGATATGTGAATGTGGATTTCAAGGCCAAAGTCTCTGCCAAAGCTATACGAGCATTCTTGGGACCTGCTGGTGTTTCGGTGGTTTCTCAAGGTCATCAAGCTGGATAAAATCCCCCAAGAGGATAAATACAGAAGTGGAAGAGACATCTGAGGACAAAGTCTTGGGACACTTCGATGTTTAGAAGTGAGAGGAGGAGTAGCCTTTAGCCAAGGAGGCTGAGGAGGAGAGGCCAGGAAGATCGAAGAAAACCCCGGAGAAAGTGGGGTCTCGGAGGACCAGTGAAGGGAATGTTCCAGATAAGGGGTAGTGACCAAGACAGGTCAAGTGAGATGAGGCTGGGGGCCTCACCAGTGAATTTGTCAATGTGGTGGTTCATTGGATTCCTGCTAATAGGGCTTTGAGTTCAGTAGAGGAAACAGACGCCTGGTTAGAATCTAGTCAAGGTGACTTAGAGGACAGGAAGCATCAACACAGATCTTAGCAGCTCCTTTTAGTCTTGAGGTAAAAGGGGAGGAAAAGGAGTTCTGGCAATGTTGGCTACAGAGGATTTTTAAAAATGTTTTTTTGGGTTGTTTATTATTTTACGTGAGAGCTTTAACAACATGCATGTAACAATGGGAATGATCCAAGAGGAAGGAAGGGCAATGGATTGGGCAGGGGGCGAGGGAACAGGGTCTCTGCACACAGTTGGATTAGAGAGGGAAACGGGTAAGTTCGGGGTAGATTTGGCTGTGGGAATGTGGGGAAGCCCTCTTGCGACAGCCAATTGATCTCGAAAAAATAAAAGGAAGCCAGAGTGAAGATAGGGGAGGAAATGTTAAAGGCCCAGAACTTTCTCTAGTGCGTCTCTTTCCCCCGTCCAATTTAAGGAGTCAGGAGCAGGAGCCTTTCTGTCTTTTCCTCGACATAATTGAAGACGTCTGTACGTTTATTTCTGAGAGAGGTTGAGCAAGAGGGCCACCCGCTTTCTTGTCGCTTACTCTGCAGCCCCAGGCTTCCGGCCCCAGGGGCGGCCAGCTGCGTCACTAGGAGGGGTTGGTGATTCCTGAGTAAAACTCAGCGCCTAGCCTTTTCGATTGAGGCTTAGACGAGAATTTACGAGTCAACTGGCTCCTTACTCCTTCTTTGTTCTCAAAGAAATATCTGATCCCCAGAGGGGCTAAGAACACCTGCGTTAAGGTTATTATTAAGCATGGACTAAAAAAGAAATCATTCCTTCTGATCATTTACAAGGCAAATCAAATAAGCCTCTGTTGAGTGCCCACCGTGGGTGAGGAACTAACCTTCTGTCAGGCCCAGGAAGTAAAAGAAGCAATGATTCTCCCATAATTGCTGCAGTCAAATTTCTTAAAGCTCTTATAACCACTAAGATCATTCTGAAACATCCTTGCAAAAGTAGCCTGCTTGGTGGTTAACATATTTTTAAGGGGTCGTATTTTGCCACCTAAGAGGGTGCTTTAAGGTTCAATGCCAATAATTTTGTTTCTCGAAGATTTGTTTTTTCCCTTTTGAATTTCTGTCCCACCCAGGGCTGTCCCCCCACCCCCACCCCCTTTACCAAGAGTGGGAAACACAGGGAGGGACGAGGAAAATAACAGGTGGCATCCGATATCTGTCAGGCACTTTCCAGGGGCTATTCACGTTTCAAAAGACTATGGTGAGACATACCTTTGAGTCTTCGTTTTGCAAATTAGGCTCCTGGCCCAATAAAAGTGGCTGTATGGCACCCGGCCTCATGGAGAACTGTTAATTCCTGGCAGCACCTCTGAACATTTTAGAAGTAAGGCGTTGCTGATTTGGACTACAGCACGCCGTGAGCCCTCCTGCACAGCCGTTGTGCGCAGTGTGTCCTGGCCTGGTGTGTGGACTTCAAGGTCATCCCATGGCACCAGCTTGACTTAATCAAGGTCACCAGAGGGGGGTCCCCTTCTCCAGGTGTCAGGAGCTGCTGCAGATGGGTGTTATCAGTAAATGGATTGAACTTGCACGCACTTCCATCACTCTGTGGATAGCTCTGGTCCACAGGCAGCCCTAACGAAGGGGCACCTCTTGGTAAATGACCTCGGGATGACAAGAAGTCACTGATAGCTACTCCGTGATTGCGGTCTTCAGCCACCTGACAGCATTGTGATCTGAGCTACGCATGTGAGCAGCTTACTGGAAGGAAATGTCCTGTGAAATGGTTTCCAAAGCCTTCCTGAAGCTGGGATATAGTACAGCTCTTGCTCCTCCTTTGTTGGTGTGTCCAAGAAAGAAATGAAGCTTACTGGGCTGGCTTCTTCCTAAACAGGCTAGTGACTACCTTGTCTCTTGTTTTGTTCATTTGCAGATCAATGGATTGTAATGTCTCTTGCCCTGAGTTGAGGTATTCACATTTCAACTGACAAGCATCCCTCATATCACATTCTTAAAGTCCTCAGGCACTTTTAGATGACTTTCCTTAATAGGCTGACCAGATGTACCATTTGAAACGGGACAGAAAACAACAGTACTGTGTCATTTCTAACAGTATGTGTGGTCAAACTACGGACACCTTGAATTTAGCTCAATGAGACTAGGCTGACCAGACGTCCCATTGAAACAGGAGGGAAAACAACATATTGTCCCGTTTCAAACAACAATACTGTTGTTTTCTCTCCTGTTTCAAATGGTACGTCTGGTCAGCCTATCCTTAGATTCTACCCTGATTGTCTGGGGTAGAGGAATAAGTACTTAGTCCCTAGGCAGAAGTGAAAATAATCCCTTGTCCATTCATGAGTGCTGTATTTAAGCTCACTTCAAATAAATGACCACTAAATGAGGGTTGTCTTTGCATCCTGATTCTGACTGCACTATCCCCGTGCAAAGACTTGTCATTGTTCATAGGAAATCAGCCAGCTTTTTTCCTTTTTGGGAGGGGGGCGGGGGGGCGGGGCTGAGTGAGTGTGTGTGTCTGCATGTGAACAGGGTGCAGAGGAAAAAAAGAAGGCACGCTTTTTCAAGGAAAGGTGAATTCCTTTCTACCACTAGGCTTTGCTTCCTTCCATAAATCAACTCTTGAGACGGTTCGTCCACATTTTCTTTATTGCCTGCAAGGAATTCAATCCGTAGAATACAAAAGCGAACTTCATGTACTTCGGTTTGGAGTGATAGATTTGGTTTTCTGTTTTCTGTCATCCCCAGAGACAAGTCGTCTCTTTCCCTGACATTACTTTCTGCATCCTGGCTACTGAGGCCTCTGACGTCACTAGCCAGTGCTCTTCCCTGCCCTGGTGCCCATATTAGGCGTCGGGTTTGATGCTGAACCTCCTTCTGCATCTCCTACTTCCTATCCTGCTGTTCTTCTAGGAGAGGGACAGACCCAACTCGGGTATAGATGGCACTCCTCCATGAACATAGCAGACATTTAAAAAATCAGTCATAGCGTTCTCTCCTCCTGAGACTAGCCAAGGCCTCAGCAGCCTTCCCAACGTAAAGCTCTAGACCAGGAATCAGCGAACATTCTTTCTTGTAAAGGAACAGACAGCAAATAGTTTAGGCTTGGTGGACCACACAGGTTTGGTTGCACCTACCCCCCTCTGCCGTGGTAGGGAGAAAATAGCCGAAGGCAGTAGGGGATGGATGAGCATGGCTGTGTGCCAATGAAATGTTGTTTATGGCTGGCTTTGGGCTCTGAACTGCTGTAGTTGTCTGTCTTCCTGGGTTGATACAGAAGATGCTACAATGATCACCTGTTGATTTCCACCTGACAGCCTGATTTAATGGGATTCGGAGCCCTCTGCTCTGGGTGTCTTGATGTTAAAAGTCACTTTGGGACTGAGTGGGGCAAGTTTCAGGTTCCATTCATCGTCATTCTCTTTAATTTGTCACTGGTGCTAGCATGGAAATTCTACACATTTTTTTCCCCCAAACGAATAAGAAGTGACAGGAAATATCTCAAAGTCATTGCCTTAGAATAGGTACTATTATATAGAGCAGTCCAATCACCCAAAGCTTTCCCCTATAATATTAAAAAGAAGCAAAAAATAACAGCCAAACAAACCCAAATTACATTATAATGGGATAAGATGAAATGGAATTCAACAGCAGCTTAGCAACCATCAATTGTGTCTCTGTTATTTATCGGATTTAAATGTGTGGTGGTCGCTTAAGCTGTCCTATTCCTGATCCTTGTGGGCTGAGTCCTTAGCCAAATACACAATCGAGGAGAGCTAGATAAGGCTTCAAAAACCTAATGGGAGATGTCAGGCAGTAAATGAAGTGAAATAAAAAGAGATTGATTTTTCTCAGAAGAATATTGCTTAAAGACAAAACATCTCATTGTTTTTTAGCTAGGGTAATTAACAAACCTCTTAGGAATGTTAAATATTATTATATAATACATCTTTATATTTTTATTTATTTATTTTAAAAGAAGGAGCGCGAGAGAGAGAGAAGGGGGAGGGCCCAGAGTAGTCTCCATAGTTGTACATCATTAGTTGTGACATGGTTTCATTCCACATGGGTTGATGTGGGGCCATGCAGGGCAGAACCGAACTGCAGTCCTCCTGCCTGGGAGGTGAGAACCTTCGCTGCTAAGCCATCTTGGTGGTTATCAGTTGCGCCGCAGTTCAGCATGTGCGGTTTGCATGGGCCAGGGCTTGGGGTCCAACCCCAGCTCTTGTGATTGTGAAGCAAGCGCTCAACTGCTGAGCTATCCTGGAATCACCACATGTTTATATTTTACAAAGGAAACTTCTGTGATTTACACTTGATCATAGCCAAAAGGCCGAGAAGTGATAACTTCTGATTTAAATGACAGAAAGTCAGCATGGACCCTCTCTTAAGAAGTTATTTGCTGGGATTCATCCTCCTTTCTCAGGCTGGCACTTGTCATCTGCGCACTTTTTACTCTTCTCCTCACATCTCTGCCAGCAAAGATCATAAATGTCCTCTTCTCAGATCATTATGCAGATGAAAAAGCACAAAATTCTTCACTTGATCCCTTCAAACCTGAAGAGAAATCTGGAAAGGCAAAAAATCTATTTTTATGTCTATTTGTGACCTTCCTACTCTCTTTAAAGCAGTTTTGTCAATTTAGACAATAAAAACTCATTAATGTGTGTTTTATCATTTTGGAATTTGAGGTCATTTAGGCAGGGCTAGCCTAAAGACTATCTGTCCAACATTTATGGGGAAAAAAATTATTCATGCTGCTGATTAATGCAAATAACTTACCAAAGCACGTTCAAAGTTCAAGTGTGATTGATTATTAAAGTCTAAACTCTTTGGGAGACTTTCCAGAACCTCACTGAACTATCTAGAACACACTTCTTTAGCTTCAAATCCCAACTCCACATAGATTCCTCCATGACCAAAGCCAACAATGGCCTTGCATTTTCCTTTTTCTACACCTTTTTGTGCTGTTCTTTGTGCCTAGGATGCCCTTTCCTTCTTCCCCTAGTTCTACCTTTCAAAATTCTCTCCCTGTTTTAAAAGCTGAGCTGAAACATCGCCGTCATTGTGAACAGCCCTCCAATCCTGCGACCAACATCAACTCTCTTCCAACATTTTGTGACATGGCGGGATAGTGGCATGTGTGTCTACCGTGTAGCTGGATTACTGACAGTGACTTCAGCTATAGATCCAAACATCTGACTCCTTCATTATGCTTTCATGTAGTCATGCCTGAACATTTACATATTGATGTAATTTGTCCCCACCTTCCTTTTATTTATACTTTATCTTACTGTTGGGACATTGTGTTAAACTTTTGAAATTCTGTACATAAGCAGGTGATAGTATCCACACAGTTTCAGTCCAGTCTGGGGATGTTACAATTTTTTTTTTTTAAATTGTAAAAAGAGTGTGTTGGGTGTGATAGGGTTGAGAACATCTGAAAGAGCTTCTGGAAAGATCTGTTTTCCTTTTGTTAATTTCTTTGTCAAAGAATGCTGTGACCAGACACCCATCTGCCCAAGCTAGACGTTTTGGCAACATCATAAATTTCTCCTTTACCTAAACTTTAGGGCACATATAATGAAACACAATGCAGCACATTAAAAGAATGAGGCAGAGCTTTCTATGCTCTATAGAGATGTCGAGTTGTAAGTTAAAAAGGTGAAGAACAGCAAATAAGATTCCCAGGCTGTGCATAATACAAAGTATACATGCTCACATTTTTCTGGGGGGATACAAGAAAGTTAATGGTGGTTACTTAGAGGAGAGGGAGTTCTGGTGTGTGTGCATATGTGTATGTGTGAGTGTGTATTAGTGATTGGGATGTGGTAAGGAGGGAAATTTTACTTCTAACTTTCTATTTTACTTGAATGGTCTGATGCAGATTTTTATTTTTATGACAAGAGTAGACTTATTTTCTCTTTCTTATACTTTTCTGTACTCAAATAGGTATACAATTTATATTAAAGAAATGAATATTCTCAAGTGATTCTCAACTTTATTTTGTGCCCGAATCCCTGGATGTGCTTCTGAAAAAGCACATTCTAGATTCCTATCTCAAACACCTGAATGAGAAGGTGAGTGTTGGGGGCGTAGGAAGACGAGTTTTCAACGAGGGTCTCAGGTGACTGCAGGCAGACAGAACAACGTGCAAGAAGCACGTTGACCAATTCTACCTCTGTTTGCCTAGGACATGTCTCCAGGGATGATAATGGTAGAAAGTGGCGGTGAAGGAAACTGGCAGAATCCGTGTCTGTCTTTCCGTCCAATGCATTCCACAGAGTGCATGCTAAGGGAGGTAGGAGGCTGCCTGTTGTTTGGTTGGCTTATGGGTCTTTGTCAGTGGTGGTCCTTAATTCGTTTAGTTTAAAGATTCCTGGGAGGAAACCAATCTTTTTAATAAACTGAGAACAAGAAATTGTACACCGAGAAAACCTGTTCTCTGAGAACCTTTAAAAATATTTTCTTAGTGTTCTTTCCTACTCACTGAGAATAGCCACATTTCCATTGGGAACAGCAATTATATTTAAAACCATGTTTATCTACTTGACACTATTATTATATTATGAAGCTTTCCTTTTTCATTAAATTTGTGAATATTCATGATGTGTTGAAGTCAAGACTTACATTCGATGGGAACTTATGTCTTAAAAGTTACCGTAAGTCCATGGCAGAATATCATTTGATTTATGACAATCGGGTTTTCTTCAGACCTTTCTGAAGGTGTCACTGTGTGAAACGGGAGACAAGAGTAGGGGCGGGCAGACTACAGGTATGATCTCTGCGGTATGATTGAGACGATGTTTGCCATTTCTCTGGCCTAGAGGATGTTTGTAAATCCTGTGGTCAAAAGGAAGACCATAAATTCTTGGCACACACAGTGGGCACCTCTCAGGTGCACATCTGCCCAAAACTGACTGTAGTGAAACACAGCCCACGGCTGATAAAGAAAAGAGCCAGCCAGCTTTGTAGGAGTCAGCTGGTTCTACTCACTCCATCTCTGCTGACATATTTCAGAGCTCCAGGGTCAAGCAGGAAAGTTGGCCACACATAAGCCAGTTCATCCTTCAAGACATCGCACGAACGTCACAGCTGAAAAGGAAAAAGGGATGCTAGCCACCCTTTCTCAGGGCTCCCCAGCTTCTTTGCACGGTTGCCTGGGACCCGTTTTGGGGGGCTGTCTGGGGCAGCCCTTAACAACAAGCTGCCTCCCTGGGACAGATCCTGGTCTCCTCATCGAATGTCCACTTGACGAGGGCTTTGGACCTATCTGATAAGCTATGTTCGTAAAAATACCGAATTACATCACAGCAGGATCCCTTCCTCTAAGGACTGAACTACTGCGGCGATTTCAGGATCTGAAGTGAGGTGGAAGAGACGAGCTGCCTTCTGTCTTGTTCTATACGATGGTATGGATTTTGGAAAAAAAAAAATTTTTTTTATATGCAACATTCTAACATTCTATTTAAGGAAATAAACAAAAATATCTTATCATATTTGAAATATAAACCCTCACAAATGCAGCCCAGTAACGTATTCTTGTGCAGAAAGAGTTCAAGGATACCATTTTACCTCCTTCATTGAGGAGACTCTCATTGAGGGAGGTGGACATGTCCCCAGGTGACAAATAGTTTCCATGGGGGTGGGTGGATGGAAGACTTCTGAAGAAAGCGCGGATTGGAGAGATGAGCTACAACATTTCACTAAATAGTGGGTGTGTTCAGCTAGGTGGCTGGGCCTGTCCAACTGACGTTCTCCTATCTTCTTCTCTTTCTCCTCCTCCTACAATTTTAATTTCTGGTCCCTGAAAATATATAAACAGAATTCTCCAGCTGAATCACCAAGTCCCGCCTGGTTAGTCTACGTGGCAACTGTCTCCATAGGCGGGGTCCACCTTTCATCCCAGCCCCAGTCACCGCAAAACTTTGGAATATAGTATTGATCACACTCTATTTGATAAGGATCTTGGGATGCCAAGATAGCTCAGCAGGTTGAGTGCTTGCCTTGCAACCATGAGGTCCGGGGATCGAATCCTGGCTTCTCCCTGTGCAAACCCATATGCTGAACTGTGGCTCAACTGGTAACTGCCAAGATGGCTCAGTGGTAAAGGTTCTCACCTCTCATGTGGGAGGCTCCCAATTTGGTTCCTGCCCCATGTGGCCCTGTATCCATCTGTGTGGAATGAAACTATGTCACAACTAATGATGTACAACTATGGAGACTGTTCTGGGCCCTCTCCACTTCTCTATCTGTCTATCTCTGTCTCTGTCTGTCTCACACCTTCTCTCAAACAATCAAATGAATCTTAAAAAGAAAGTAAAATAAATAAAGAACCTTGCCTGATATAGATCATTCCTTTCCTTTTAGAGTGTTGCTCAAAGGAACTTTAGCTGAGGGATTCTATTTTTTAAAATAAAGGAACTTCATACACTATATCAAATTGTTCTGGGGAAAAAAATCATACCTTTATCAAAAGAGAGCAATCTATTAGCTTTTTACCAGCAAACTTGGGCTGAACTCAAATGTCTTTTGAAGCTGACAACTCATAAGTGAGTGATTTTTTTGATTGGTTTCAGACTCTTCATTGTTCCCATTCACTCCCTGAAATGTCACTAACCTCAGTTCCAGGGTGCTGGGAAGTCTGTTAGAAAAGATAACAGAGGAAATAAATAGGATTCTCTTAGTCTGAAAGAGTAAATGTACTACTAGAGAGGAGAAATTTTATCACTGCTTATTTACAGGTGTCTTAAATTCTTAAACATTCTCAAATTTTAGCAACCTGTCAACAAATAGAACAAAGATGGCAAAAGACTACAGAACTTGCATAATGAAGACATGTTATATTCTTAAAGTAAGATTTATGTCTTAGGATATACATTGCTAATTAAATATGAAAAGGTTTAGGAAAATATGAAAAATGGTAGATCTAAAAGCATTTTGCACTGACATTTTAAAGCTTAGTATATATACTTTATATTAGACAGCAGTATAAGTGATCAATGATTATTTGATTGTTTAGAAACAAATGGAGTGAAACCATATTCCTTCTTCTTGAATATTTTGACAGAATGTGAACAGTCTTGCAGAGAGTAAATACGTTTTGTAGCATTTCGAACATGCCCAGGTAAATGGAATTTAACTTTGCACTCTAATCACTAAAATATTTTGGGTGTGTTTTGAACTGTGTTGTTTCCATTAAAATCTGGAACGGCACAGCCGGAATAATACACAGTAGAATGCTTGAAAACATCTGCAGCAGAAAATTAGCGCCAAACACAGTTATGAGGCACTGACGACAGATACGCGCCTCCTTATAATAAAGCGCTTCAAGGGAATCGTCTCCCTCTTAACGTCCTCCAAACAGGAAGAGCTGTGAGCACATACCGCTGTGAGCAAAAATATCTGGGCATTTTCTCCCTTGGCTGACATATTAAATAATATGAAAGCAACACAACATTACAAATGAGAGCTTCTCTAACTGCTTCCAGGAGGCTGGGCCCACCAGCCAGCCTGATAGTCTAGAATCATTCTGACTCAATGTACAAACAGCCCTTCCTGGGAGAAGATGAATGGAGGGCAGTATTGAGCGGCGGCAGATAAATGGCCCAGGGGCTGCACACCATGGTGTTCATCACGCCTCCGTCTGGTCTTTTCCTTTCTTCTTTGGCACTCGGGCAAAAGGCCGGTGGGGGTGTTGGTAAAACACTGTGCAGGTTTTAAGTGCACCACAGACCTCTCCACAGACCTCTCCACAGCTCTCCCCAGCGTTGTAAGCTGGGTTCTCGTCCTGAGCAGTCACCTTAGTCTATGGATGTTATTTTTCTCCATTCTCTCAAGGTCCTCGCGAACCAGGGCAGGCTTTGTAAAAAGTGCATCGAAGGACAGTAGCAGAGATCCACGAGGATATGAAGTTTTCTCAAAGGAGTAAATTGGAAAAGTTTATAGGAAGAAGGTTATGAAGAAAAATAATAGCCTGGCTCCGGTGGAAGGCATGCAGTGGGCGAGGTTTGTTGTGGGCGCTTCCTGCACAGGCCTGTCTTTCCATACCTTCCTCTAACTGCCTCCCCTCACCCCCCGCCCCCCACTCCCCCATGTCCATCAAGCCCCCTGCCCCCCACTCCTCCAAGTCCATGAAACCCCCTTGTTCTGACATCCCATCCAGAACCTCTCTGAGCAAAGCTCCACCTTTAAGTGCCTTCCCTCTATCCTCATGCACCCCTCTCCCCCAATTCAACATGCTCCTCTCTCAGCCTTTATTCTCATAGAGTAGAAGTGCTGAAAACTGGGGTTGGTTTTCTAGCAAAGCCTATCAGGTGGCGGCCATAGCAGTTATTTTTTTTTTTTAAAAACATATGTGTACATTTATTTACGTGCTTGTACTAATTCTTATCACAAGGTGTTGAACCCTATCCTTTTACTGTATTTATTTTAAAATCTATGACTTTTTTTTAGTCTATTAATGTGGTATATATTGATAGATTTTTCTCATGTTAATCATCATTTCATTCCTGGAATAAACTCTCTGACAACAAAACAAAACAAACACGCGTATTGCATGCGCGCACGCGCACCCCTCCCCTGCACAGCGATGTTGGGTGGGCGTAGCAGGGGAGAGAACCTTCGCTCCTCTTCTGGTCCCCTCGGAAAATCAGGGCGAGGAATGCGAGTTGTGCGGAGGGCCTTGTGTGTGGGAATTGTGTGCAGACAAAGCCCTGTGGCCTCCGGAACGTAGCTGGGACATGTTCCTTCATCAGTGAATTTATAGGAAAGTGTGTCTGAACTAAAATCCATTTTACTTAAAGCAGGCTTACCTGGTGAAAATAGAATTGACTTCCAGTGCTGAGGATTGAGGGGCTGGCGAGCAGCCAGTTGTCCCCCACACAACACTCAGTGAGGAGGGCGCACATGTGGGGTCCCCCACAGGGCATGGCCAGAGTCCCTGTGCGCTGAACTCAGAACTCTAGGGAGGGGCAGAGTCTGAGGTCAGGCCCGGAGGGACCTGGAGGAGGGAAGGCCCAGGAAGGGTGCAAAGGAGGGCCAGGGACCGGCCATCTGCCCCCTGGACATGGATGCAGACACAAACAGCGCAGACTGAGAGCCTCCTCTGTGCAGGCGCCGTTCAAAGCGAGTCCTTGCCTTGAGAACAAACATGCACGCCAATAGGACACGTTGAGTCCCTGGTGATGCGTGCAAGCAAGACGAGGTAGGTGATGTGGTGGAGGCTGAGGGCTGGGCCGCTTGGGGCAGTTGGTCAGGATGGTCCCTGAGGCCAGCAGCCACCAGCCACCCACAGCTGCTGAGCCTCTGAAATGTGACTGGTCAGAAACTGAGGTGTGACGTTCAGCACACACACTGCATTGCACAGACTTAGTGTCAAAACTAAAAAAAGGAGCGCAACGTATGTCATTAGCAATTTTATCTTAGTCATAAATTAAACAGACTCTATTTTGAATATATTTAGGTCAGTCAACTGTCACTACAATTTCAGACAAAACACAAATCCCCAAGGCCTGCTGTATATCAAGAACTCACGAAGCCTTGGCTATTAATATAATGGAAAGTCATCCCCATAGCTGCTTCTAGAGTTGAGGCTTCCAGACATATCTTCATTTAAAAATAGTCTCCCGGAGGCCACAGTGTTCAAGATGGAAGGGCTGGTGGAGGTCTGACAGGTGGAAAGAAAACCTGACGCTTCCCTGTTGTTCCGTGCCGGCTAACTCTCTCTAAAGCTTATGGGCAGTGCTAGACATATATTTTCACATATCCTATAGCTTAACATTTGGATATATATATATATATATATATATATATATATATATATATATATATATATATATATATATATATTTCAAATGTGTGGACAGAGGTTTATTATTTGTCTTTTTGAACTCATCGAACAACTCGATATTCTCCCTGACTCCAAATTACCACTTACTTGGGGTTCCACACTGATTCTACATTCAGCCAGTTCTGTTTCAGCTGCATCCTCAGTATTCCAGTCTTGTGTTTTAATAATGCTTATTCCATTATGCTTGTTTTCATTTCTTCTCTAACTGATTCTTTGAAAATGTATTATTAAAGAGGAGGAGGCAAGGCTGTTTGAAGGGGAAAGCAAACTTTTTCCGTGATGATACAACAATAATAATTTTGTGACCAATTACCCCTGTGGGTTATACGATAAATTCTGAAGCAATACAGCACGTTCGCTGCAGCCATTCAGTACAGCCAGTGCCAAGTGCAGGGAGGCTACTTCAGAAGTTGTGCTGCGTTCCGTGAGCGGAGGCCATCCCTTAACATTACAGCTGAAACGGGACCACATCAGACCGGCTGTTGTGTGATCGCGTTTCCGTGCCCATTATGTCTTGATTAAGATTCCCCCTGGATATTCCTTTTTAATGGAATTTGAGGGATTAAAAATGGCTTTGCAAATCACTTGTTAATCTGGGGAAGGAAGCAGGGAATGAAAAACTCTGTGCTGTCATCTTCTCTTGCAAGGAATGTTGTAAATAAAGAAAACAAATTAGTGGCTGGTTCACACCTCATCAGCTGCCTAACAGCCTGATACCAGTTAATTACACACCTTTAAAATGCATGTACAAGAGAAATTGCCCAGAAATCCGTTTTCAAATGGGAGGGAGGCCCACAAGCACCAGACCAGAAGAGGCTCTGCTTAACTATTTAGATAACCAACCATGAAGGGGCAAGGGGAATGGATTTTCTCAAGAATGAATAGTCTTGCAAGTGCCACCTACTAGGGGTCTAGCCTCAGTGGCCTCCACACCCATAATCCACGCCAGACAGATAAATATTTGTTGAGGACCTCCTGGGAAACAGAGTCCCCCTGTGTGACCTATTTCTGGCTTGGCCATCACCAGCCCCATCCTAAGCCATGGTGAGAATCAGACTACGGGTGACAAGCGCCACTGACAGGTAGTTCCAACAGCCTCCCTGTGACCTTTTTCCTCCCCAATATGTGGATTTCTTATCGTTTCAGCTTTAGTATAAACAGAGAACAGCTGGAAACTATGTGTATTGAACAGCAAACAAATTTGGTATGGATACGGTTGAAGGCTATGATGTTATCTCGTCTACACACACTGCCTTGCTGAGAGACTTGTATGGGTATGAGTGTGATTTATTTCTCCAAAATGGTTTTTCATAAGTAAAAGGCTCCAGAATGTGGTTCTGTGAATACTAAAGATGTTGTGGAGCTGTTGTGTCTTGTTGAAGACTCTCGGATATTGGGCTGCATGTTGGTGTTGATATCTAGGTTGTGTAGGGTGGTTTTCTGGCTCCGTGCCTCAAGCCAGGATCATCACAACCTACCTGACTGGGTTGCCTGGAGGTACAAATGACAAAAGTAATTTCAATGCACCAAGTCTGTGATAAACGCTGATTACTATTATTTGCCATGGTATTTATGGATAGTGACTATGACATTGGTTTGTGTGCTTGGTAAAATCTATTTCCTATAGCATTTTAGTGTAACTTATGATCTGAATTCTTAAAATGATAATTTTCTATGGACTTACTAATGGTTCTATTTTAAGTGAGCTGATTTTGAAATTAGAGGTATAGCAATTTGAAATCAATTAATTCCATAAATATTAAAAAAACATATAAAAGATATTATTAATTCAATTTGAATTATAGGCATTCATAAGTGATTATTAACATGATGTGTACTCAGATCATTTAGCATTAATCATCATCCAGCACCTGAATTCTTTAATGGGCATCGTAGTCAAAAGACAGCCAGTCATTTCCAATTCTGAATGTGTATGTATGTATACACATATATGTATACATGCATATATATACACATGTGTGCATATATATTCCATATGCTATAAGTTGTTCAAAACCATTTAGGTAAAATTCTCATGTTTATTTACCCAAAGACCTCTGTTAGTTGGTTAGGAAAGGGTATCATTGCTTTGGGCACAGTACATGGATCTTTATTAAATCCTTATCTGGATATTTATTATGTTCTTCTCTGATAGGTTTGGGCATGGTATGCGTATAGGTTTGGGATAGCTCTTTATTAATTCTTTATCTAGATATTGTGCACATCCATAGAAAACCTTCTCAGAGATCAGTGGTTCCTGTCTACCCCACGTGGGTCCAATCCAGGATGCCATTCTAAAACCCAGCCCCTCCCACTGATAAGCTTCTATTAGTGCATTGAAAAGACATGTTACTTTATATGATACAGTCGGTCCATCATGGAATAGAGGAAAAGACACTGTATCAAGTTTAACAGATTGGATCCTGATATTTGTATCTTCACTATATTACTTTTGCATGTTACAAAAGTAATACGAACACATAAAACAAACAAAAAATGTGTAGTGGAAGACTTCTGTAGTCCCATCCATTTTACATATATGATTTTTAAACCAAAAATGATCATCCTATCTACTCTGTTGTAAAGCAATCCCTTCTTGATGAAACTTTAGGGTGTTCCCAAACTTTCTCTTATAACGATTCTAGACATAAGCGTCCTTGAATATCTATCATCATGTACTTGTATAAATCTTTCACTGATTAAACATCTAAACATAGAGTTGTGGCATTAGAGAGTACATACATTTAAATCTTAATGAATATCACTAAAGAGACTCTGAAAGAGGTTATAATTATATGCTCTCTTACAGAGCAGGCCTGTGCCTACCCCGCGCCCCTTTGCCTGCAGTGCATAGTATCACTCTTGTATGTCTTTGCTACTCTCTTCCATGAGAAAAGATAGTTCTTGTTTTTATATTTGGGGATTTGTGACCGTTAAGGGATTGAGCATTTAGCTGCACATGTTTGGTCATTTTAATTGCTTTTTCAATTAGTTATTGTTTACCCTTCGCCTTCATCTCACTCGCATTGTCTGGTTCTTCCACTTCAGGCAAGTAAGTCTCTCTGAGGCTTTGTTTGCTGTCTGTACCTTGCCCATAGAGACACACCCAAACCTGTGCATTTTGTCTGTCTCTTTCTCTCTTACCTGATTTCACCTCTATCCCATTTTAAAATATATTGTTAAAAGATACTTTGTGAAAAAAAAAAGTCACATCATAAATCTCATGCAGATATAAAAATAAACACGTGTTAAAAGGTTTTACTTTACTCATTGATGAGCGAGCTAGGCAGGTGTTCTACCAGTTCAATGGGAAACTCCAAAGACACAAATCTATGGGAACTAAGGAATGGGATTGCAAAGGGAGGGAACAGTGGTTTTTCCTGGAGGGAAGAAGACAGTGAATTGAAACTCTATCAGATAAGACAAAAGGTATCTGCCTATCAATTTTTGAAGAGTTGTAAAATAGCTTAAAGACTATGGAAGGCTAGACTCCCATAACACAGAAGGATAGGATATGTGTGGATAACATGTGGTTTTTACATTGAAACATAATTTTTTGTCTACAGTCTTTTCCCTCTTGATCAAGAATAACCTGAAAAGATTATTTTGATTACAAAATTAGATAGGTGTTAGTGGGCGTGGCCTAGTTATTTGTATAGGTGCAGCGAGAATCCTACTTTACCAGACCAGCTTTCCTAAAGTGTGCTTTGCTGGATGTTTTCATAAGGAATCTGCACTTCTAAAAGCCTCTTGCTGTTTGCTATTCTGAGTTTAGAGACTCCGTAATCTTATTTATTAACACCATTAGGAAGTAAGAAAATAATTGCATACTCACAAATGAGAAGTAAAGGCGTTTCTGAATTATGGTCACAGACACAAAGAGAAGGAGAAAGCTTGTAACTCCTGTTCTAAAATGTTAGCCTTAGGTCAAGAGTACACACAGAAATATAAAACTCACCAGGTCTCTCTAGCACTTTCCCAGTGGGCATGATTCTTAATTGATTTGGTCTCCAGACAGACCCACAGAGAAGACAAACAACACACCACACCCTCTGCCATCTGTCACCAGCAGAGAGCTGTGAACTCCCATTGCACTTCCATACCTCACCAGATCTCAGATCATCCAAGCAAATTACCAACAATTGCTGGGAGGCAACCATTGGCCACAAACGATCCAAAACCAAAACACAAAACATAAAGCCGTTAGAGAGAAAACTGAAAATTAGAAAAACGGACAGTGAGCCAAGTTTTATAGACTTTGGGAGCCCGGGACAGACCAGCCTGGGTATTAACTGCCCATGAACAGCACTTCTCTACTTAGGAAGTTTTCCAGGGTCTAGTAGGTGTACCCATTGGGCAGTTCAGTGGAACCTATAAAACTGTCAAAGGATAATTTTCTGGAAAATGTATAATCACAACTCTCCTAAGGATGTAAACTTGAGCATGTGTTAAAGATTTATTTTATTCATTCAATGAGGGAACCAGGTAGATGCTGTAATCAGTGTAAAGGAAAAGCCAAAGGGTATAGTTCTCTATGGGGTAAAAGCATGGAATTACAGATGCAGACAAACTGGTTATTCCCACAGGTGGATGGGAAGTCAACTGAAACTTGTCCAGACAGAATGTGTATGTCTATCAACTTACAAAGACTTGTGAAATAATTCAAAGATTTTGAAAGGCTAGAATATAATAACCCAGAAGGATAGGCTGTATGTTAATGTGCACAGGTTTCCTTTGATATACATACTTATTATTTTCTAGTCTGTTCTTTTGGATATCTTTATATTCATTTGCTCATGTTTCCTGTAGACCCCATAAATATTTAATTACTCTTCAAGTAAAGCCTGACTCTCATATGACTAGCAGTTGAGAAAACATTTCTACTTATATGTTAAATGCAAGCAGATTTATTAATACTTTCCTCCTTTCTATGATATTGAGTTACTGGTTCAGCTGATTATTTTTTTTCCATTTTTCTGTTAGTCGTTTGGGTTTCTTTTATGGATAATATGCAAAGGGAAAGAAATTGCTCATCGTTGGGAAATATTGAAGTTGTATTTGGAAGTGTAGTCCCAAAGCTCATTTAATTAACTGACTGATTGATTCAATCATTGCTTATGGGTTGTACTCCAGGTACCAGGCACCATACTTTAAGAAAATGCAGTCTCAGCTTTCAAAAATTCTAATTTCTCTGAGGCAGCAAACAAGCACATAACCATCTACGGGGAGTGGTGAGAGTATCATCAAGCAGTTATGCCAAGGAGCTCTGGAGAGTCTAGTCTGGGAGTCAAGGTCACCTACACCACCTCCGCTCCATCTTCAAGGAATTAGCAAGGTCAGGGCTGTTTACAGAGAATGTTTCAGGCAGAATGAGTAACAGGTGCGTGGGTTGGAAGGCAAGAGAGCAGGTATCATTCTGGAAATTATGATTCCCTCCGTGTAGCTGGAACACAGAACGTGAGAGGGGAGGGATGGTCAGAAACGAGAAGGGGGAGGCAGTAGGGTCAGCCATGCTGAGCCTGTTGTGTGACCAGCTGTCCGCTGTAGGACCAACATTTTGAGCTAGGGAGTTCCACAATCGAATTTGCATCTTGGAAGGATCACTCAAGCAGCAGGGTGGGGAATGGATTAACTCTAATATTTCCCAGCGTCTGTTTCATTAATGATTTAGCACAGATTTTGAACGGATTCTCAGGTCCACCCCCTGCAGCCTTTGTTTACAATGTTTGGCCTGTAGCCACACTGTGGCTGCCTTTTGACTGCAAGGCTGTGACTTTGTGGTCACCGACGAATGAAAAGAAATGAAGAGACAGAATGGAGCAGCGGTCTGCAAACCATGGTGGGCAGACCCAGGTCAACGGCCCGTTCTGAACAACACTTAATTGGAACAGCCGCTACCACTCGCTTCTGTAGTGTCTACGGTTGCTTTTGAGTCAAGCAGGCAGGGCTGAGTCGCTGTGACAATGCATGGAATGCAAAGGCAAGCCTGTTTACTATCTGGCCCTTCAGAGGAAAAGATTGTCAACTCCTGAGATGATGGGAGAACATTCAGTACATTAACTGATTTTGCTTTTATTTGATCATTTATAATTTATTCCCGATTGATTCATGCAAGTGTTTGTGGCTGGCCCAGTGCACATGTTCAAAACTTGAAATCTGTTGGTGGGGATACTTACGACGATGACTATATTAACACCACGTAGAAGATTGTCTATGTGACATTAACTCTACTCAGCCTTCCAAAGAGGAGCTGAAGAATCTGGTTTATGTGCTATGGAGCTTCACTGCTTTTGCTCAAGGAAAGCTACTTGATAACAGACAACATTTTAAGTATTCTGAATAACTTTTAGGGCCTTGAATGTGAAAATCTCAAAGACAGTAAGCCCGAGTTTGGGGAGAGAATATAATTGTTACAATGTTTCCTGAATTCCTGGTTTCATGTCTCTGGATTTAACCCTATGCCCTACTTGGTCGTTGACTAATATGAGTCCCTAATCCAAGTGTGGTTGACTTGGATCAAACAGGCCCCCGGTAGAGTACCTGACTGGAAGAGGTTAGACACAAACACTTTATAACTGGAGTCCCCGGGACCCTTCACCAGCTCCCACAGCACACACGGAACGCATGTGAAAATTGATAAGGGAGGAAAGTCCTGGTGAAACCTTCTGTCGGGTCTTCAGGACTCATCTCAGGAGAGGGGCCAGGCAGGGCATGTGCATCGTAGCATTTAGTTCATAAGAACTTCCATTAATTAGTTTAAGGCCAGAGAATAATGATATAAATAAGAAACACACACACACACACACACACACACACACACAAAACGTGCATTTCAGGCTATGATTGAAATTATCCAACATTTTGGGAAAAGTCAATTTGCATAACAGTTGGTGTTTCGCCTCCTGGTGTTAAACCCATCTTCCCTCCTCTGTCTTTTTGGATCTGTTAATCAAGTTTCCTGCCTTTTCTAGACAGCAGCCTAATTGCTTATGTCCTGCAGAAACCCCTCACCGAGAAAGAGATTTAATTTGTATTTTAATCCAATATTTTTATGCAGTCTGGTAGATACATTATTAACTTGTTACAGTATTTTGTCAGCTTCATCATTAGTCTCCTGATAGAATCCTTCCTTTGATCTTAATCTGACTTCTCTATTTTTTTTTTTTTTTACTTCGTCATAACTTCTGGTTTTAGTTTTTGACCCAGAATATCCTTTGCTGCCAGAGAGTCACTCTGCTCACTGTCAGACATATTGATTGCTTGCCCACGGGGTGCCTGTTGTTGTACCTGGTTCTGTGAGGTTTTACCAGGTTCCCTTAGCTTTCTTCTCTGATGAAGCAGAAAAAACAAACAAAACAAAACAAAACAAACAAACAAAAGAACCATCCCCCACTACACATACATGAAAAAACAAACCAGAAACCAAAAATAAAAAAAATCCCCCACTTTGTCTCATTCCTTATATTTGGAGAAAATGAAAAGCAAGATTCCAAGTGTTAGCATGCCACTAACAGAGCAGGTGATTTAATTAGACGCGTATGAAAGCCCATAAATCCGCGTAGATTAGGCCCGACCTTCTGCCCTGTTCTGTGTTCTGTTTCGTGTCAGTGTGACTTTCTCTCCCATCCGTGCCCTCCCAGCTGGCCTCCTGACAGTAGCGGAATGAGTATTAGCTGTGTACTATTATTTGACATCCTTCTTTTTATAAAATTGAATTTCTTTTGATAAATGTCAGAAGGGGACACACATTCTTCAGTAAAATGAGCTGAGCCCAGAACAGATTTGTCACTGCCAACTCGGCCAGTCTTCTCTGTTGCTTCCGACAAATACAGTATGTCCGGAGCTTGTCTGTCCTTGCTGACCTTAAAGAAACGGAAAAGTGATCCCATCCTCTATGATTTCAGCACCATGAATTGTCGCAGATGGCAAGTGAGAAATGATTAAAATGTTTACATAGTCTCCCTTTGTTGCAGTCCTTTCTGGGAAAATGCATAGAAGGATGGCAGAGGGAGCAACGTGAAAGGCTTGATGTGCATTTTGGTCTAGAAGAAACTTTTAATACTATTGAGATTCTGTTAGTTTTGATTTCACAAATCCTTTCAGATTCCCAAAGGAGGGATTGCTTTTGAAAACAGCTCATTCTTCATCATTGGACCTCCTTCTATATGGATCCTATTAAAAAGAGAAAATTCAGATGAAATAACATTGAAGTGGATTCCGGCATAGCAGAGGAAAACGATCTTTTTCCTCTATCTCTCAAAGTTCTCTGTTGGGACCCTTGCAACAAAGAGACAGTGTAATAAGAGAAAAGCATAGAAATGTATTTACTGCAAGTTTTATGAGATATGGGAGCCTTCATAAAGAAATGATGAGTCAAAAGCAATGGTTAAACCTGAGTGTCTTTACGCTGGGCTTGGTGAACCGTGGAAAGATATAACAGGATAGAGTAGGAGCTAAGAGTAGTAAAGTATATGTGGGGGACAGGGGCGCTTAGCAAGACCTGTCTGTCCACTGGGTCTCTGCTCTGTGTCCCTTTATCTTTGGAGGTAAGGCTCTTCCTTTGGGTGTAGGGAGGGCATCTCTCACATGAGGGCTGATGACCTGTTTCAGGGGAAGGTCAGAAAGCCCTTCATACACTTGCCTTTTCTCATTCTTTCAGCTTAAAATAGTTAACGTGCCAAGGTGCCGTATGTGGGGGTAGACTGCCCAGAACCCTGTCACCATTGAGCAGGCCAGTATTTTTCTGAGAATCGGATATTATTGGTTATCCCAGTGTCAAAACGGCATGCCCAGCAGAAATGGGGGATAAAAATGAGTGTGGTAATGCAGAGATGCCAGGTACTGTACCCTCCCTACTTTCAGGCAGTTACTCCTGGAGGTAACGGGAAGTTCTTCTTTCCCACATCTGCCTGAAAAATCTGTTGTTGGAACTGATAGCAAATCATAAGAGACTAGATGTGTTAGCATTTAGCTTTTAGTTAAAGTGATTAAACTAGCTCTTCATAAGAGTCAGGGCTGCACTGGAATGCAGCCATGTCCTGGGGCTTAGAAAGCAAGTCTCAGAAGGAATAAATACTCTGCTTAAGGTAACAGAATAATGTAACCTGCTAAGCATAAAATGCTTATAGCTCCCGTTCTTTTTTCTTCTGCTCTTAAGATAAGTCACTGACTCACAATCCCTAGATGTCATTTTTTTTTTTAAATCGCCACATGATTTAGAGACCTGTCTTTTGTTAGAGACCACCTGGCCAGTCAGGTAGGCCCACACTGGAGGCTCTAGGGGCTGCATAAATCAGATTCCTGAAGCTTGCCAAAGACCAGGCTGACCATACTTCCTCAAGAAAAAAATGGGATAGTGGGATGACAACATGGGACAGAGTTATGTAATATTCCATAGTCATGAAAAAGTAAGATGATAACAAAAGTTTTATGACATGAACATATTGAGCTAACAATTATTGTTTGGTGACAGAGCTCACACAAAATTTGGGTAGACGTAGAGGAGGGACAGTATTTCACCATGACTGTGCTATGGCTATGAGTATTTCTCCAGTCAAGACATCTTACACTGCAAATTTTGGTCTTTCTGAATATACCAAAGAGAAAAAAAAAAAAAAAGCAATGAATACCACAACTGCTACCACAAGCCAGCGTATGCTAATGTCCTACCAGAGAGTTCCACTGCAATAAAAAAGTAGCTAACAACCTGTTGAACCAAAATATGAGTCTGAAAAGTTTGGATCAAACTGAATGTGGGGCAGAAAGAGTCTCTATGGGCGGAATGAGGGTAGAAATAACAGCGAGACTCACAGTCACTGCCTCCCACACTCCTAACCTGATGGAAGTCAACAGCCAGGGGAGCGCGTTCAGTAGTTCATGTGCATGGAGAGCCTCCTGCTGAACGGGGCTTAGCGCTGCCTCTTGAATCACTTGTCACCACAGACAAGCCAGGGGGTGGTGTTTGATCACTGCTAGCTCAGGAAGCCTGGCCCTGACTGAGGAAAGTAAATGGCACTTCCTCTTTCATCACACTAGCAGTTTCACTGTATGCACTGATTAGCATAGAGCCTTATGATAAAGGAACATCCCACCTGTAGTTATTTTACAAAACAACTAAAAATAGGACAAAAGTGTCACGTATATTAAAATCATGAGATGGTTGGGAAACATGAAAGAAACAGTACTGTCCTGTTTAAAATGGTATGTATGGCCAGCCTACCTAAGAACTGACCAATCCATGCTGCCCAGGGCCCTGAACCCTCACTCATGATTACTCATAATTGTTGTTCTATAAAACCCCCATCTGTAAACCATTGAGGAATTGGGGCTTTTGAGCAATGTTCTCCTTTTCCTTGCTTAGTGCTTTGTGAATAAAGCGACTCTCCTTTCTCCAGTGCAGTGCTCAGTGTTTAGTGCTTGGCTCAGAGGTTTATGGGGATGGTCAAGAAATTCATGGAACGGGGTTATTGGAGAGATGGGAGTACTAGTGTACAGAGTTTGTGTGACATATTATTAGTATAGGTGCCAAATTTCAGCCTATTTGCTTCCGCGTTCTCTCAGATATAGCCAGAGAAGCACATCAAATGTGAATAAGCCAACTTCACTAACTCTCAGGGATGCCAGCTATCTCTCTGTCCAGAAATAGAGTGTGGAAAGGGGAGGGAGACATTCGTGTTGATGTGGGCAGTTAAGTACAACTTTCAGTAAAATAAACTTTAAGTTTTAAACTATTGTTTGATGAAGTTTACTTGTCTTTCCTCAACAGGAGCCTCTTTATTCTTGGTCTCATTCTTCGAGCCTCAATCCCTGACCCCGATGGCGACATCACACCCCCATAGAGATACTTCCCGATGGCTCGGCGAACACTTTCAGCACATGGACTTGGTATCTTCCCAGGCTCCAGGCTCTGATGCTTCCTGGCTCCTTCCTTTGGTTTCGCTTCCTAGGGCTGTTGGAGTAAACTGCCACAACCTGGGCGACTTAAAGTCGCAGGAATGGATTCTCTCACTGTTCCAGAGGCCAGATATCCAAAACGAAAGCATCAGCAGAGCCACGCTCCTTCCAGACGTTCAAGGGGGAGGAGTCTACCTTGCTTCTTCCATCTCTGATCCTTGGGTTTGGGCTGTGTCACTCCCATCTCTGCCTCTCTCTTCCCATGGCCTTCTTCACATTGTGTCTGTCACTTCTGACCAAGATTCTCTCCTCCACCAAACTCACGTAGGTAGAGACAAAAGTGTGTTCTGAATGTGCCTCTTGGGATGCTGACTTAGCCATCTTTTCCCAGGAATTGCCTGTCCCGTCCATACTGGTGATCCACTGGCAGCCATATTTTGCCTTGATTGCTGGTACTGGACCCACAATTGATTGGACCTAGCTGAACACCTGTTTCAAAGGAGCCAATTAGTTTTCCTGTCTCCAGAAATAGGAATTGGTAATTGTGGGAAGACTATTTCTCTTCATATTCCTGCCTTAGTCCCTCACATACAATTCTTGGAAATATTAACAGAGACAGCTTCTGCCCTTCTTTCCACCCTTCAGCCTCTCGTCCCTGTGGAAGTTGGTGGAGTGACTTAATTGGTGAGGTAGGGAGAGGGTCATCGCACATGTTCTGCCTGGGCTCCTTTTCCTCTTGTTGCATATGTGCAAGTAAAGTGTGCTGACCTCCCTGGTGCCTTCTCCACGGTCTTTTCCTTACAAGCTCAGGTCAGGCCTACTTCTGAGATGGAAGAAATGCAGTTGCTTAATACTCTTGTTTGTGGCCGAATGAGTTCAACTCAAGGAAAAGTTGTAGTGAACTTCATTTTGGCTCTTAATCTGTCACATTCGCTGATCCAGTTTTACTGTGGCTATTCAATGGGCTGAGGAATCAGAAGGGGATAGTATGATAAATTGGCACCATAAAGCCCCAAATCATTGAGACAGCTGATCATTTTGGGTTGGGCTCCTGAGTGACGGAGATGTAAACTAGGGAACTGTGGGTAACTAGCTCCCCGCTCTCATGAGGCAGAGATAGCTTCAGTCCCACCCTGGCCTTCAATCCTGATACTCTCTCACTTTTGCCTATACCAGCGCAAGTTTCTTTTATAATTCCCCAAGAATGCTAACCAATAAATTCTCTGAATTTCATTATTCTCATCTATAAATGGTAGTTTTAGTACTTATCCTAAGTATCTTACTAAGAGAATAAAATGGGGTCACAGAGACAGAAAGAATCATGAACTCGTAAGAGTCCTAGTAAGTGGCTGTTCGGCCTTTTTCCTTGACAGGAACTCATTACTTCTTGAGGCAATCTTTCTTTTTTCAGAGTTCTCTAGTTGCTAGAAAATGAATATATATGAGTATATAGTCAAAAGTTTCTTCCCTGTAACTCCATCTCATTCATCCTAATTCTGTCCTCTTGTCTCACAGAATAAATGCAATCTCTCTGTTCAGGTGAGCCCTTGAAGTTTATGAAGATAGCTACCAAATTCTCACCTAAGCCTTTTCTTCTACAGGTCGACAGTCCTTAGGTGGTTTAAACATATGTTATGATTTCCCTGCATCAGTGAGCCTAGAATGACCAACTTAAGTTTGGACATAGGAGTTGGAATGAAAAAATTTTCCATCATTGAAAGAAAAAAAAAAAAAGTAGTTATTAAGGTAGTCAGAATATTCATAGTGTTATGGTGCTTACAAATTCCCAAAAGATAGTTTCAAGATTCAGGGAAATAATAGGAATTCCCAGAAAATTTCTAATTATAAGTTATTCCATATTTTTAAATAACGATGAGTTATGATAATAAGCAGTGTATCGTTTTTTTGATGATAGTTATACTAAAAGTTTCAGATGTTTTTTGTGAAAATAAAGATATATGTTATAAGAGCATATATTTCAAGAACATGTAAAAATGATCTCTACCCAATAATAGAAAGAAATAAGAGATAGAAAAAATAACACCAAACACCAAATAAGATTAAAAATCGGAAGGTCTTAAAAATGTTTAGTTATTCTTAAAATAATTTAAAATACACAAAGCATGAATTGCCCTGATAGCCTTGATCTTTTGTTTTGTCACAAATGTTTTAGAAGTAGAAACATTTATTTCATTTTGCACTGCTATTTATTTGTTCAATTAAGAGCGTGCCTAAAAGCATCTTGAGATTGGATTATAGCACATGCAATGCATTTATTTTGTATATTTAAGTTTGGAAATTGATATTGCTTTTGACAGTTCAGATTTTAGGTATGTTTGAGTTCATGTTGGTATATTCCAAAACAATGCCTCTTCTTGGCCCGTCTTCTACTAAAGTATTTACAAAGAGGGCTTCCGGTTCTGGCCAAATTGAAGTAGCCTGATTTCTCCCCGGTCCTGCTTTCTATAACTAAAAACCCTGGGCACAACCTAACAAGCACAAGAATACTCTGAAGGTTGAAAACTGGAAGGAGGACGACTTAGGTATCCTGGGACTTTATGGATTGACTTGGGGGTGAGTTCCCTGGGTTTCCTGTTGCTCACTTTTCTAAGATTTTGTTTCTTTTCTTTTTTTAAGTGGTCATTTGAAAAATGTTCTTTATAGTATCATGTAATGGGTTTGTTATTTTTATTAATAAAATGAATCAGAGACATTAAAAATTTTGTTTTAATTTTTAATACAGTAAACACAGACATGTATAACTCACACAAACAAAAGCTCTTGAAAGTCCTTAATCATTTTTAAGACTGTGAAGAGAGCTGGTGACCAAAAAGCTTGAAAACCTCTGACATCTGGCACTATTTGCTTACTGTTTGTAAGTGTACAGGGCTAGGAATATATTTGAATGCAAATGTATTCATCGAATTTGTAAAACAGGATGTCTCACTATAATTTAACTTTGCACCTTAGGAATATATGGTTCATTTTCTCCCTGATGACATGAATGCGCATGGAAGGCTGCTCTAATATTTCAACTCCACACACAAAGCCAAACAAATATTTGGTTTAGAATTTAATGGATAGCTTTGAAAGAAAATGGGATGTTCTGAGGCTTACGTACAGCTACCGCCTTTTTTTTAATTTTTATTTTTTATGGACTATTTTTAGGTTTACAGAAAAATTGAGCAGAAAATAGAGTTCTCTCACATCCCCCCGACCCCATACTTGCACAAGCTCCCCAACTCTCAACATCTCCGCGCCCAAGAGGTATATTAGTTGCAAGTGATGAACCTACGTGGGCAGATCATTAGTACCCGGAGTCAGTACTCCCCACCAGCCCCTTGGCAACCACAGATGCTTTTCCTGCCTGCAGTGTTTTGCCTCTTGCAGGATGTCAGATAGTATCACAGAGCACGCAGGCCTTTTCGGATGACCTCAGCTTCTTCTTAAAAACACTTGACAACCAAGTCAGGTCAGACTTAGTACCCCTTTCTTGTGGGTTTCATCGATTTTTCAGCTCGTTGTTGCCCGCTTAGCCATTAGTAGCACGGTACTGAGTGCCGAGTTAAGTGCTCAACAACTGTGGGCAAAGGCGTGCTTATTATGAGACGTCGTGATCTGTCGTAATTCCCGCCGGGTTCCGAGCCCAACCGCCCCCGCGCCCCCCGGGCAGGGGCGGAGCTTCGCCCAGCGCAGCCCCCGCGCGCCAGGGGGCGGGGCAGGGCGGGGCTTCTCCCAGCTTCCACGCCAGGGGGCAGGGGCGGAGCTTGGCGCAGCCCCCGCGCGCCAGGGGGCGGGACAGGGGCGGGGCTTCTCGTAGCTCCCGCGCCAGAGAGCAGGGGCGGAGCTTGGCGCGGCCCCCGCGCGCCAGGGGGCGGGGCAGGGGCGGGGCTTGCCGCCGGCGGTGGGCGGGGCCTCGAGGGGACCTTCCTCGGGCAGAGCTGCGCAGCGGGTGCGGAGGGCGGGTGCCCGGCGGCGGCGGTGGGTGGGGGGCTGCGAGGCTGGGGCGAGTGGGCAGGTGCGCCATTGGCGACACCCGGTGGTTCCCGGGACTCGGGACCCTCCCGGGCGTTTGGCCCCCAGCGGGGCGGGCGTTGCTGGGAGGCGGAGGGTGGCCGGGCGGCCAGTGCCGCGAGCATGGGCGCGCGCGCGTGTTACGCGGAGGCCCCACGCGGAGGCCGCCCGTGCTGTCTCCTCTTCCTCCTCGTCCTCTTCCCATCAACGGGGGTCGGCGACCTTGACAGCCCGCCCGGAGCCGGCTCGCGCCTCCTTGCCGAGCTAGAGCCCCCCAGATGGCCCCCACGACACCCCCAAAGGGGACAACGCGGGTCCCCAGTCCTGGCTGCCCTCTGCCTGCAAGTGCTGCCGGGCAGGTGGTGGGAGCGCCTACGGGCCCCCGGAACCTCAGGATTTTAAAGCACGTGTCTGTCTCTTGTCATTTTTTTCACTTTTAGGGTTTTGGCCAAATTGGGCGAGGGCACAAAATACCCACTTACCCCTTCTCACCGAGGAGGCGCGGGAGAAAGGGTGAGTAAGGAGCCATCAGGGGTGGAAGGAGCTAGGGGCGTCCCGATCCACACCTGCCCTCCCGGCGTCTGGCCAGGCTACGCGTTCCCACCAGGAACGGAGGCCCACCTTCCAGGGCCACGTGCTCCAAGCCCAGGTGGAGCTGGACGATGTGGCACAGAGAGCCACCCGACCTCACAGAAAATCGCCTCCCCCCTCACCTCCTTGGAGGGTCTCAGATTCCTGTCTTCGCTCCCCTCGTCCCTGGGGCTGTAGTATTAAAGAAGCATCGTCCTCTTTGAGAATGAACAGGAATCCCCACCCCAGGATCTTTACATTTTACAAGGGGATGCCCATAAACATCCTTTAGGGCCCACCCCAAATTGAGTTATTAATAGCAACCTAACAGGCTATTTGGGATCGTCTCCCCAGCTTCTAGCAGAAGGCCCTCTGGGAGGGAGAAATGGCCAGTCTGGGCCTTTTTCTCTTGACCTTCACTTTGATACCTGCTCACCAACCTTCTGTTCACTTCTGAAAAGTTGCCAGGACACTGACGTCCTTGGAGGTTAGCTGTGATTTTTCAGTGTGCTCTCTTGCTTTTTTAAGATTTATTTTTATTGTTCTTTGACAGAGAGACAGACAGACAGAAACAGAGAGAAGGGGGAGGGCCCAGAGCCGTCTCCATAGTTGGCATTAGTTTTCCATATGGTTTCACTCCACAGGTGGGCACAGGGCTGCGCAGGGCAGGAACTGGGCCGGGAGCCTCCCGCATAGGTCCCGGCAAGAACTGCACTGGGGGCACAGCCCAGCCCAGCATGTGGGTCCGCATGGGCCGGGGTCCAGATTGGATCCTCAGGCTCTGGGTTGCAAGGCGAGCGAGTGCTTAACCCTCAGCTATCCCAGCTGCTCTAGTGTGGTCTCTGTCACTTGTTCTGTGGGATTTTTTTATCACTCTGCAATACAACCAGTCCCCCTCTCATGTGGGTGAAGTGAAACCCAGCTCATCCCAGAAGGTTAGGACGTCCTATATGTCACGTGTAAACGGACGTTTTGAATTAGTTACAATTCAGGTTAGCCACAAGCAAGAATGTAGAAAACCACAGTCTGGGTCCCTCCACAGGAAGACTAGAATGGCCCTCTGTGAGGTCTGACATCGACTGGGCCCTGAACCTGTCTTACTGGTTTGCGCTCCAGGGGTAGGTGGCCACACAATTTACTTGCTGAAAACCCAGACAATAGTTGTTTAGTGAGGATGGCTTCACGCACTGATTCGATAGGTATTTGTCTGTTACAGTCAGTACCATGGTGGAATGACGAGACTGCACTGGTGATGGCTGCTTTGGGTGAGGCTTGCACTAGTTTTCTGTGGATTTTCTGAATAGTTAAGAGTTGGGAAGCTGGGATGGCTCAGCGGGTTAAGCTCTTGCTTGCAGCCCTGGGGACCAAGGATCGAATCTCGGCCCTGGTCCATGTGAACCCATATGCTGAACTGGGGTGCACTTCCCATGCAGGAGGCCCCCAGCCCAGTTCCTGCCCTGCGCGGCTCCCGCCCATTTGTGTGGAATGAAACCATGTCTAAACCTGATGTACAGCTGTGGAGACTGCTCTGGGCCCTCCCCCTTCTCTCTGTCTCTGTCAAAAACAATAGTTAAAAGTTAAAGTGCAAGACCTTTCGTATACTCCTGACCTTAGTGGTGTGAGGTCTCAACAGTGTTGTGGGAAGGCTGTTGTATTTCTGTCTTTCTAGTACTTTCTGTAGTCAACATTTAAGACTGGCAGACCACGGTGATTTGTATCCTGCAGGGCGTAGGATAGACCATTTCCAGTGCAACCAATGTTTTGTACCAGTATGATAATTAGGTGAGGACGATTTTTGATTTGTTTCCCACAAAGGGCCTAAGATGAGGCACTGTGTGGAGTGTCAGGGATGATGTACTCAGGAAGATAAACATGCAAGTTCACTTGCATGGGTTTCTGTGTAATTAACCTCATTTTTATTGAAGTGAAAAAGGTGTCTTTTTTTTGGTTACACATGTTATATAAGATCAAAAAACGTTATAAGAGGGGGCATCAATTATATGGTGATGGAAAGAGAACTGACTCTGGGCAGTGAGCACACAATGCAACACATAGACGATGTGATGTAGAGTTGTACACCTGGAACCTATGTAATTTTTACTAGCCAGCGTCACCCCAATATATTCAACAACTAATTAAAAAATGTTATTTAAAATGAGTCTTCCAAGGATATGAAAGGTAGAAAGTGAGTCTCCCATGAAGTCACTCTTCAATGACCACTGTCAACAATTTGTGTATATTTCTTCAACTTTTTGTGTAAGAATTTGTTTCATAGTTGTATATTACTCTGGCAAAATTGTAAATTTCTGCCTTTAACCTTCATACTCTTCGCTATTTACCACCTTTCCTTGTACCACAGATCTTCACGTAGAAGTAACATGCCTTATAGACTTTTAGACGTGGGCTTGACTCCTGGCTCTTATTGTGTGAGCTCAGCCACTTTGGGCCAGTTAACTCTCTGTTCGGTAACTGTCTCATCTATCAGAACGATAGTGTATTACAAAGAGTGTGCAGAAAACAATGATTGGCATACAGAGACTGCTAATTTCTGTCCCTGGTTCTCTGTCTGGTCACCCATCGCTGAGGATCGTCCTTGTGATTATGGAAGGCAGTCTCATACTTAACTTCCCTAATAGGTGCTCAGCCTCCTGGGTGACTTGTGTTTTCACAGACATCACCTGTGGTATCTGGTCCTAGAATTTCTCGGACAAGGACTGGCACCTGATGTGGCTGCAATTCCCCTTCATAGGTCGTTCCACGGCCCTGCCTGCAGAGCACTAATAGCTGGAAAAATGAAGGGAAGGACTTTCTATAATGTGTTTAAGAGCTCCGATGCTTTTCCCAACGCGAGAAAGACATACTGTGGCACTTAGCTGAGCGCTTAAAGTTAGGATTTCTATTTCAGAAATGTCTGTGGCTTATAAGAATTACAATAAAAATGCTGATGCGTTGTGTCCGACCTGTCGTGATTTTGCCAAGTTGTGGGTTTAATGCTACAGCTAAGCTGTGTGTTTAGTGTGTCTAATACCGAGTGCTAACAGCCAAGAAAGACACATCGCACTGACACCTGATTTCACACTAGACATGTGGCGTCACTTTTGTGGAGCACATTTTGTCAGCAGATTACAGGCTGCACTGCTGTCGTTGGTGGCGCTTCTGTCATAAGCTCTGGTCTAGAGGGTTTAGTATGATGTTTTCTTCAAATGACAGTGTACTGTAAATGAGCACCCGGTCAGATAAGCACATTTCCTGTAGGGGTCTTCCAGTGTCATTGGTCTCGCAAGTTAAGGCAAAATGGTTTCTATGCTTGGTGATTTTTTTTTTGGTGGAAGAAAAATATTCTGAAAGAAGTCTCATTTGAGAACCCTTGGTATTCCAAAAGTTCATTTTCAAGTCTATTTTTGTCCGTAATGTTGGACAGGGTAGTTGTAGGAATAACAACAAATAGCATGTAGATTTCCAAGTCAGGCCCCCAAAGCTTTTTGAATGCATCGTGTGCCCGTTAGGTATTCGTGATACTGCGGACTAACCGTTTGAAATCTTGTTTTGGAGCATAATGTATTCTGAGTCCCAACCTAGAGTGTCTCGACCGCATCCCGCTCCCTTGGGCTGTAAAGATACTCTGTTGGCTGTCATTCTTGAGCCCTCGGGTGGGCTCTGTCATGGCTTAGCTGTGTGATCTTGGACACAGATCCCTCCTCTGTGATGTGGGGTTGTGACTTAGGACGGTGGTGAGATTTAGCGAGTGTCTGTACGGTAGCACAGTTGCTGGCACAAAATAGATCCTCAGGGAAGGGCAGTTTTTGTTTCTTCCCTCTTGGTCCTTGCTACAAGAACAAAGACTCCCTCTCGCTTACAGCCCACTGGCCAGGACTGGTGGCTGCCCTTGGTCACCATGGCAGTCCCCTGTGGCATGGGGCATGGGGCATGGGGACTGGGAAAGGGGTGTGGAGGGTGCTGGCAAAGGGAGGAGTGGTGAACTTGGACAGGGGGTGCTGGTCCTTTGCTCAACCCATGGACATGAGCTGATGAGCTACTGGATGCGAAGAAAGAAGCGCCTCTATTTCTGGCCTCCCATTGGTCTTCTGTCAGCTGCCCCCTGGATACTGCCCTCCTGACTGGCTGCTTCGTCCCATGATGAGTTTTCTCCTTGGTCACCTTGATACTACCTGGATAAGCACGTGGGGGAAGCCGGGATGGCTCAGCAGGTTGAGCGCTTGTCTTGCAGCCCCATATGCTGAACTGGGGTGTGGCCCCTAGTTTGGTTCTTCCCGGTGCGAGCTTCCCATGTGGGAGGCCTCCGGTTTGGCTCCTGTCCCCAGGTGTCTTCCCATGTAGGAGGCTCCAGCAGGGGTGTCCCTCCCATGCGGGAGGCCCCCTGTGGAGTGAAACTTTACAGAAAACTGATGGTGTACAACTATGGAGACTGCTCAGGGCCCGCCCCCTTCTCTCTGTCTCTCTCTCTCTTTGTCAAAAAGTAAAATAAATAACTATGTGTTCCTATTTATTTAGGGGTGGGACTTAGGAACAGATGTCTGTACTTCCTTAAGATCTGGATGGTTTTCTGTACTCCAAGTCCAGTGGCATCTTCTCGCCCTTTCATTGGCCTATAGAGTGCTTATTTATCCTACTTGCTGTGTGCATTGTGCTAGTGCTGAGCGTGGAAAGGGGTGGGCAGTCCCTGTCCTATGAGGAGCTCGCAGTGTAGTAGAGCAGTAGACATCGTGACCATCCGTCCCGTGCTGTTTGCCATGAGGGACAAACCTGTGCGGAGGAGGGCTCATGGGAGCCTTGGCCCGGGTGGAAATGCCAGCGGCGGCTTGGGCAGTGCTTGTGTTGGAGCTGAGTCCTGAAAGCCGAGTAGGACGGGCAGGTTGACAAGCCGCAGAAAGCATTTCCAGGGAGCGCTGGCAGCAGGAGCTTTTGTGTGGCGTTACGGGAGCATAGTGTGTTCTGGGAGTGCTGTGTAGGTCAGTGAAGGGCAGAGGCAGGAGCGAAAGGAGATGCAACCGGACAGCTACTCCAGGGCGCACTGTCTATGCCACGTGCAGCAGCGGGCCTAGAATTGTGTGACGTGACGGGTCGCTCCAGGCCGTGTCCCGGGCAGGTGGGGTGGGGTGCAGCAGGGGTGGGTTGTGATGAGGTTGGAGGCTGGGGGTGCCGTGCATGAGTGTAGATGCCGGAGGTTGAGAGACCAGGCAAGGGTGGACGTAGCGGGTATGCTCAGAAGTGAGAAGGTTTAGGCAAAGTAGTTCGGAGGAGGGAAAATTGGCCAGTCTTCATGACCGCCTGGATGTGGAAAAAGTGGGAGCAAAGACACTGGAATGACCCCCAGGCTTGTGGTGAGTGAGAGGGAAAGGAGAAGAGAAAGTAGGTGTGTCGGGAAGACACGAGTTCAGGTTTGGACGTGTGATTATGTGCTTGTAGAACGTATCAGCGGGTTAGAGGTGCCTAGAAGGCTTAGGATCCTGGCATATTGAGAGGTGTGGAGTCAGGAGAGATTTCTGGGTGCTTGATGTGTGGAGAGGAGCTGAAGACATGGTAAGCATAAATGTGCTTAGAGGAGCTGCAAGGAAAAAGAAAAGGGCTAGAAATAAGTCTTAGAGAATGTTGAAATTTTAGGGACAAGCCAAGGTAAAGAAAGAAAGAAAGGGGAGTGGCTGGATTGTGAGAAAAAAAGAGTTAAGTCAAAGTTTCCCAGCCAACGGCAGAATTTCAAGAAGCAGCATCCAGTTAAAAATGCATATATACAGATACACATATATTTTTCAAATTTTCTTGCATCTGGTGTAGAAGCAATTCATCTAAGGGGGGACAGTTATAAATGAGGACAGTAACCTCAGCAAGACCCTGCTGGTCACCTGAGTCATAGGCTTGGGTTTCGCTCTCTTTGGTGAAGTCCCCACACACCTGTTCTTTGGCCTTCTCTTGGCGAGCTCTGTACCCTGACTGGATTAGAGCCGTTCGTGGATTTGCCTTCACCTCCGTTAGTCTGGAAACTTCTTAGGGTAGGGGCTGTGTCTTACCTCCCCCCGTGCCCCCTGGCACTTCTGACCTTGTGCTTGGGGCATCATTGGGTCTCAGTGGGTATTCTTAGTCAGAACCGAACTGGGTTGTGGAGGGTGCTCCAGCTTTCGGGCCTCCCCTCAAGTTCACCTGCAGTGCGCCGTATTGTGCAGATGGGTCCTGCCAGAACCCTCTGCCAGCCTGTCCCATGGGCTCCGATTTGCCACTAGAGCACTTCGCGTCTCCTGAGTGACTTGGATCCTTGGAGCTGCCAGGTTCTTGGCTTGTTGTCACTGATGACTGAAATGGGCCAGTCCACACTCCCCAGTCCCACCTGTGACAGTATCACAGCCTCATCGGACTGCTCCATTTGGTCCCTCGCAGCGTGTTTTGGACTTCTTAGAGTAAGAACACCCAGAAGAGGAACGCATACACCTTCCTTTTATGTAATAAATCACCGCAATTTAATCTTTGCATTTTTATACAAAAGCTTACTCCGAGGGTCAGGTCATTGTCATGGCACTTTGACATACACACTTTCTCGATATCTATCTATGGAAATGTGTGTAGCGCTGACAGTCCAGTGTTTCTTTTTTAAAGATTTATTTTTATTGTTTTTTGACAGAGAGAGACTGAGAGCGTCAGAGAGAAGGGGGAGGGCCCAGAGCAGTTTCCATAGTTGACAGCATTAATTTTTCATATAGTTTCACTCCACAGGTGGGTGTGGGGCTGCGCAGGGCAGGAACTGGGCCCGCATAGGCCCCAGCAAGAACCGAACTGGGGGCACTCCCCAGTTCAGCATGTGGGTCCACACGGGCCGGAGCCCGGATTCAATCCTCAGACTCTGGGACTGCAAAGCAAGCGCTTAACCTGCTGAGCCATCCCGACTTCCCCATGGTCCATTTTTGAGACATCAGCTTGCTTACTTATAACTATAGGACACAGTGTAAACACATTATCCAGTTCGAGTGTTGGAATTATGTATTGCAAAGACATTTTTTACAGAAGAAGAGTGCCGTAGTATGTGTTGTGTTTTAGGATCATTTAACTTCATATGGTATTTGCATTACGGTAGGTTGTAGATCAAAAAATTTGAAGTCTTCCATCTTGTAGGTTTTCCTGCAGCTCTCTGTCTCTGTAGGAATTCTTTGTCTGCTTAGCCACCCTTGCCTTCCCTGTTGTCTGTCCCTAATGTTCTCCCTGATGTCACACTAGAGGATGCGTGGCTTCCGGGACAGAGCAGGCATAGCAAGGAGCAGTGAATCTGTAGAGTCCCTGAAGCTCAGGGTTGATGTGAAGATACCAAGTAGACAGTTGTGGGCCTCCAAAGCAACAGTCATGGGAAAAAATGAGAGTTGCCACAGATAACTTGCCTTCATTTTTTTTAATAGAGTTAATTTTTTAAAGAGCAGTTTTAGATTCACAGCAAAATTGAGTGGAAGGTACAGAGATTTCCCAGATACTCCCCTGCCCCACACACACGCATGGTCTCGCCTGTTATCAACATGACCTGCATTTATTACAGCTGCTGCATCTGTATTGGCACATCATTATCACCCAAAGATTATAGCGTATGTCAGGGTTCAGTCTTAGTGGTGTACCTTTCTGGGCTTTGACGTAGGTATAATATCACGTATCTATCATTATAGTGTCACACAGAACAGTTTTGCTGCCCTGAACATCTCCCGTGTGTGGCCTGTTCATCTCTGCCTCAGTCCTGACCCCTGGCAACCACTCATCTCCTTACTGTCTGCACAGCCTTGCCTTCTCCCGAACGCCCAGAGTTGGAACCATGCAGTATGGAGCATTTTCCTTTAAGTTTTAGTTTCCCTGGTATAGCAGATTATTTACAAAAACATCCTGATACTTTTCTAAGAGCTTATTTGTTAGATAAGAGCTTTATTAGTGTCAGATTCAAATACTGAACAGTGATTTAGCTTTGTTAACTAATAACTCTCTGATATTGTTATTATGTAAGGGCACTTTACAAACTAATTAGCTTGTATTTTTAATGAGTCTCATTGTTTCTTGTGTGTAAGAGGACTGTAGTCTGCATACATACACGGATTTTGATAAGTGAGAAGTTTAATACTGGGAGGCATGTCTGGTGATTATGATTGCATGGTGTTATTACTCTAAACATTTCATTAAAACCTTAAAACTTAAAAAGAAGACATTAAATAGAAACTTCTAGACATTAAAGGGTCTGTGTAGTGACAAGAATAGGGGATGGAGTTATGAAGGTTTTTATTACAGTGCTAGCTCTACTGTCAGCCATGTGAGTGGGAACTTTCTGTCTCTGACTTCATTTTTCTCTTGGGAAAACTGAGATGATATGTACTTCATAGGTTATTTTTGATGACTGTGTGAGCTGTTTGTAAGAATCCTGTATAAATCTACCTCATTATGAAGAAATGTACACCTGGAACCTATGTAATTTTTACTCACTAATGTCAGCCCAAAAAATCTAACAATAAAAAAAATCTAGGGAAAGCCGGGACGGCTCAGTGGGTTAAGCACTCGCTTTGAAGCCCCTAGGACCGAGGATTGAATCCCGGCTCCGGCCCAGGCGGACCCACATGCTGAACTGGGGTGTGCTTCGCGAATGTGGTGAGGCCCCAGTTCAGTTAAAAAACAAACAAACCAAAAATCTAAAAAACAAAACAAAAAAGGAAATGTAAGGAATTATTTGATTATTGGGCCATATTTGATTACTATCTCCAACTTTATTATTATTATTATTATTTTAGGTCTATAGACAAGTCATAAAGGGAAATAATGATTTAGGGTTAAGAAGGCAATAGAGCAAGCATTGTGATCATTGATGGTTCTTGGAATTGCATTGAAAAGATGTTCAATAAAACCAACTTTACCAAAGGCTAATTGAAATAAATAAGAGTTAAATTCCATAGCACGTCATCAATGTTATAAAACAATAAAATAAAATAAGACAAACAAAACCCTATTTGAGGCCCTGGTGTACTGCTAAAAGATTGTTTAGCTGTGTCTGGGAAGAAAATGACTTTTTGTATCCGAATATGTCTCACTGATTAAGCCTGCTTGGGTCTTCTTATGAAAGGTGTATACTTTGGGATAGTCCGCTTGTGTGCATGGCTTCAAATCATATTTGCTACCTACTTGTCAGCTGGAGATGCTAGTCCTTCCGAAAGCATGAATTATATTACCACATTCTGTAGAGTCAGAGATACTTTATTTCTTGTTCGCACCCAGCAAAGTCCAGACTCTGCAGCTCTAATGAGCGGGCTCGTTGTGTCTGGAGTCGTTAGGGCGAAGGAGAGTTAGGTAGAAAGATTCTGGGGGAAGTGCATAAATAAAAATAGTCTTGTGGAAATCCTGAGCCAGGTGATATATTAAATATATTCTGGTTTCAACCCAAACATCCCTCTTGTTTAAAATACTTAGGGGAATATGTCAGTGACATAAGAATGAATTAAAATTTCAGAAAATTTTACACTTCTGAGTGTGAGAATGCTCAACAGTGCTTAGTTCAACATGAAACTGTAATAGTCATTTTCTGTCATTATAATCGCCCTCTTTATTATATTTCAATGTCCATTTTTTGTAGCTACTTTCTTTTGTTGCCTTCAAAATGGATCCACATTGCCAAAGATGGAGTATCCTGTGGCAAAGATGTAAGAATAAGAAGGACTGTTCAACCACCAGCCCCCAAGGTAGACCAGGGAGTCAGAAAGGAGTTGTTGATGAGCAAGAAGTAGTGCCTGACTTTGGATGGCGGGAACGGCAAGAACACACACCAAGCATTCTGGAGAAGAGTGTAGGAGAGCAACTTTTCACATGCGTTTGTTTGGAACATCTCTTTGTAGCTCCTGTGTACAATGCCAGTTCAAAGAACTGAACTGGGTGATGAGATGGATAATGTTGTCCTTTTGCAACTGGGTTCTCACTACCTACTCAAGCGAAATGTGAGGAAATTCAGTGGTCCTTGTATTCCATAAAATCTTGTGAGACATTTAATCCCAGATTTTGAAGGTAGGACAAAAAGGGGATATGACACTTTGTTTTACATGTGGAGAGAGAAATTGTTGGGTGAATGGCACACATTTGAGGCCATGCGTTTTGGATTTTATGTGAATGAAAACAAAGTGAGGAGAGTCCACTCTTTCATCATCAGTATAGTTCCTCTCTAACTAGAGACTGATTGCTTTCAGCTCTTAACCCTTTTAGTGTGACAGGCTGATATATCGGCTCATACGTAGACCATAGTTAAAAGCACTATAACTTACTATATTTTTTCTTGTATGGTGTATGACTGAAATAATTACATTTATTTTTCAGATGATCTAAAAGAATAGTATTATTATTAACTAATTCAGTTTATATAAAACTAAAAATACTGCATATGGATATCTAAAACAATAACTTCATAACGTTTTTTTTCCTAAGGTGATACATTTTATTACATTACCCTTCGCATGTCTCGCTAGTACCGCCGGCAGAAGGTAGCACTAAGAGGGTTAAGTGAAGGAGTGGAGCAGCACGTTACCTTATTCTGTGTTTCTGCAATGTTCTGTCCCACAACTGTTTAAAACGGGTTTGGATTTGTTAGATAAGTAAGAGTATATTTGATGCTTGAATCAATTTTAGATCTGGACACTTAAGTGTTGGTTGAGCTCTGGCTCGTGGGCTTGTGGTTATAGTGTTCTTTAGAATTCCTCTTGGACTAGCTCACTCCCCTGCTTAACGTGGTTGTGGCTCATGGGTGCCCTCGGGTGAAGGTAAAAACATGCTTAAATTGGCCTGAAAGACCCTATGTCACCTGGCTCTCGCCAGCATTTTTCTTCCCGCTTCCTGTCCCCTCCAGTCTTAGCACTCTATGATCAGACTAATTTATAGACAATAAATTCATGTTTACTCTGCCTTTGTTCCATTAAAAATAAAATCTGGCTCGTATCTTCTTAATTTCTAGGTACTGCTTATAGATTTAGAGCTCATAGCCCATTCCAGGTTGGTTCTTCCTGCTGGGCCCTCAGCTAGCGCAGAATTCATTGGATATTCTTGTTTGTGTACTGGTACCTTTGTATAATGTATTAGACTCTCAGTAAACAGTTGTTGAATCAATGTGACCGTGAGTGGTTGTGAGAGAGCAGACAGGTCAATTTGAACTGACCTCTGAAGGAAGGAAAGAACACTGGAAATGTCGGATATAGTTTGAACAAAGACAGTGGAAGTACCTTTGTTCCTAACTTTAGGACCAATGATAAACTGTTTGGTCACAGTCAGGGGCTGGGACATAGAAACTGAGGTTAGCTTGTGAATGACCTAAATTTTAGGCGCACTAGCCTATAAATAGCAGGGGGTGGGGGGTGGTAATTGAAGGATTTTTGACTTGCTACTCATATGAGCAGACCGTGTTTTATGAAGGTTAATCTGACAGGTGTAGGAGATAAGAGGGAAGTTAAAGGGGATGATGGGAAGTAAACAAACTGAGAAACTATAACTTACTTACAATGTATGATAATTGTGGGACTGGAAAGTAAGAAATATTCAGAAACCATTAAAGAGAAGAGTGATAAAACTTGACTATGAGAAAATTCTGCATTGCCCAAAACATAATGAAATAAAAACTGTATCAAAAAGTACAGACAAAGTAGGAAAAAGATTTGCAATTCATATCATAGGAAAAGGGCTATTTTCATAAATATGTAAATGATAACCAACAACTCAATGGAAAAAGACAATCAAATGGAAAAACAGAGAAAGATATGCAGGCTATGAATAAACAGTTCATAATAAGAGAGATTCAAGATAAAACTTCAGTGAGCTACCCTTTTTTAACCTATCAAATTGGCAAAGAAACAAATTTTGGAAACAATGTTTTTTTGAGGGTACAGGGAAATAGGTGTATCATCATTGTTAATGGGAATACAAAGTGTGGTAATTTTCCTTGGGACCAATTTGAAAGTAGTTATCAAAGCTTAAAAGATGCATATCATTTCATTTGTCTACTAGAAGTTAGACTGCAGACCTTTACTTGTGTGAAATAATAGATATTAAGGATATTTTTTTTTTTTAATTTTTTTGTTTTGACAGAGAGAGAGAGAGAGAGAGAGAGAGAGAGAGAGAGAGAGAGAGAGAGAGAAGAGATACAGAGACAGAGAGAGAACTGAACTGGGGGAGCTCCCAGTTCAGCATATGGGTCCACACGGGCCGGGGCTGGGATTCGATCCTCGGTCCCTGGGGCTGCAAAGTGAGCGCTTAACCCACTGAGCCATCCCGGCTTCCCCTAAGGATATTCTTTGGCAGCAATTGGAAACAACTTAAATGCTTATCCTAGGAGACTGGATAAATAAATTATGGTATGTGTAGTGGACTATTTAGCAGTTGTCTAAAAGAATGAGGCAGTTTATATATACCGAAATGGAATAATGATTAAGTCAAAACGTAAGGTGCGGACCAGTGGGTATTAGTAGGTTACTACTTTGGAGGAGAGTAAATTGAGACACATAGTTTCTTATGCAGGCACAGACTGTCTCTGGAGGGAATTATAATAAAGACATGAAAAATGCCTCTGGGATGGGAACTTGGTGCCTGGAGGGACAGGAGGGAGGCTTAGTTTCCACTGAACTCCCCCCCCTTTAGATATTTTGAATTATACAAAAAAATTAAAAAAGGAAGAAACATTCAACTCAAAATATATTTCTCTATTACATATAGTCAGCTCTGAAAAATTGCTAAATAGAAAAATGTATTAACAAAAGCACTCTGGTTCATATGGCTGAAAAGGGGTTAAGGTTCAGAGTATATATAAAACAACCACTCGACAACAAAAAACCAACTATTCAGTTAAAAAATGAACAAAGGACATGAAAGGACATTTTTCCAAAGGAGACATACAAATGGCCAATAAGCATGTAAAAAGAGAGTCAAGATCACTAACCGGTGATCTTGCAAATGCAAATCAAAACTACAAGGAGATGCCAGTATGTCACACTCATTAGGAAGGCTTTCATTAAAATAAACAAAAGTAACAGGTGTTGACAAGGAGGTAGAGACCTTGGAACTCTCAGGCACTCTTAATGAGAATATGACATGGTATAAGCCACTGTGGAAAACAGTTCAGCAGTCCCTCAACAAATTGGAAGCAGAATTCCCATCTGACCCAGCAATTCCACTTCTGGGTGAATATGCCCCAAAGAGCTGAAGGCTGCATCTCTAAGTCCCACGTTCAAAGCAACATTATTCACAACAGCCCAAATTTGGGGCAACCTGAAGTCCATGGACAGACAGATGGATAAACACAGTGAGGTGTATACATACAATGGGGTATTCCTCATCCTTAAAAAGGAGGGAAATTCTGGTACATGCTATATGATGGACGAACCTTGAGGAATTGTGCTAAACAAAATATAAGCCAATCACAAGAAGACAAATACTGTGTGATTCTATTTACACGAGGTATGTCACGTATTCAAATTTATACAGACAGAAAGTAGAATGTTGGGGGCCAGGGCCTGGGTATAGGAGGGAATGGTGGTGGGGGCGTTTAATGGGCATGAAGGTTCAATTTTGTTAAGAATGAGAGTTCTGGAAATTGGTTGAACAACAGTGTAAGTGTACTATCACCACTGAACTATATACTTAAAAATGGTTAGGATGGTGAATTTTATATTGTGTGAATCATACCACATTTGAAAAAAGTGGGGATATACTTCCCATTCCTTTCCCCTTGTCCAAGAAAAGAGCCCTGTGGTAGACATAGATGGTGATGAATATGTAAATAAATGGCTGTGATTCAGAATATAATCTAAATGTTCAAAATGAGGTGCACACAAATCTTTGGGGTGGCACATGGGAGGAGGGTAAGTGAGATGGCCTGTGACGTCCCATAATCGGAGGTGGTATTTTCAACTGGTATTAGAAGGCCGTGTTTGTGGGATGAACGGGGTGGAGAGAAATTCCAGGCGATGGAGCAGCACACGTAAAGGCACAGAGCAAAGGTGAAGGCTGTGAACCTGGAACAGAACAAGATGGTGCTGAAGAGAACCAGGCCAGATTCTTGATGTCCGAGTGATGGGCCACAGAATTGGGACTTTCTCTGTCTAGTCATGAGTGCTTTGAATGGAGGTGGTGTCATGGTGTACATTTTAGAAAGGGATGTTTTTGGGAAGGAGGGTGGGTGGTGTGGGAGGTATGGAGATGACTTGGGAGCGTTCTGAGAGTCCGTGGGCTCCTTAAACATCATCACTTGGCAGGGTTGTGCCTTTGCTTTATTATAGTTGCCAGGAATTGTCAAACAAGATGGTCAGTGTTCTGTGTGAGTATGCCATTTTTGCCCAGGGTTGAGCCTGGGAAATTAGATGGGGTCAAAAGAGGTCTCATGGAGTTTGTTAGAAGCTTCCGTGGGCAGAGCTCATCAACCAGGCATAGCTTTTCCTTCTTGTTTTTTTTTCTTAATGTTGTAAAATTATGTCTTTTTACTTAGAGAGAGAGAGAACACATTTTGCTGAACTTTGGGTGCACGCGTCTTTGTTCTTGGTGGTATATCTTGTTCTGTTTCAGGATAAAAGAGGGTTGGGGTTTTTGTCTTTTTCCTACTTGAGTTGGCCTCACTCTTGTCTTGTTTGGGGTGGGGACCCCTCTCAAAGCTCCTTTGATCCCCCTGCTGTTTGCTTCTTGCCAAGCTGACCTTACCCACTTCATTCCTCGGGTTGCCACTTACGTCCTTTTCCCTGTAAGAAGCCAGCACACATGGTTTCGGGGTGTGTTGAATGAACACCTCCCTGCCCCACTCGCTTTGCTCTCGTCCCGTTTTGCTTCTCTGCTGTGGTCAGCCGGAGGCCCACTGCCCGCTGCCGCGGAGACCGGCCTTCTCTAAGGATTTCTTCCCATTAGTGGAGCGGAGTAAAAAGCCAGAGACATCGTATTCCAGAGATTTCCCCTAGATAAACTGGAGCACAGTGAAAACTCACTGGGCCTTATTACCTTCTCTGTGACGGGTGAGGCTGCACTTAGCTGCTTTGCCGCCGTCCCACTGTATTGTCTCTGTGCTGTAACCGTGCTATTTTGCCCTTTGCATTAAAGACCTATGGGCTGAGTCCATAGAGTTGATAGGAACCAGACCCAGTTTTAAAGGTGGAATTTATCCTTTGGCAGATATTAGATTGCTCCATGTTCCCATGATCTCTTTTTCTTCCTAATTCTCTGGTGTTAAAGGCAATAGGATACCACACCATTTAGTAAAGGGAATTGGTGTGCATGTTGAAATTATTTTTCTTGCTAATTTTTCTCTCCGCCTAGGAGCAGCTCAGACAGAAAAAAATGTAAGAAAAACTATTTTCTGATTGGCTTCTATTGAAATACTTCGTCAAAGAAGTCAAAGATAGAGTCTCAGGATTGCTACTTGATTATGGAATAAAAAAAATGGTAAGAGAAGCGATTTATTTGAAGTGTGTTTCTCTCTTGGGGAAAGTTTGCCATCTGATTAGCATTGATTTACATATCTTACTTTTACCAAATACATATGATTGGATCTGAAGATAGAAGACTACATATGCTCTCATACAAAATCTGATTTTATGGTAGTATCGACCACCTAGTTATTATGTTTGCTTATAACATCTTTGACTGAGGCATCCGGTTGGCTCGAAAGCATGGTGTTGAGACCAGTGCATTGGGGTTGATCAGGGTGATCTTATTGGCTAACAGAGAGGTCTCATTATGGTCCCTTGCCTGACACATATTTTCACACTCAAGCAAACTAATTTGGGTAAATTGGGGGTTGAATTAATCATACTCGTAGGTCCTACCATTTGTAGGAGGTGATTGGGATAGGCTGACAGTGGTTACATTAGCTTTGTATTAATATTTGAGAAGTAGAGTGTGCTAGTACAGTTATGAATGTTTAATGTAATTTCTGCAGAAAAAGTGGTAGTTTAAAATTAATTGCAGTTTTTAAGTGTGGTTGATTTTTAAGTACTAAGTTCTTATATTTGCTGAAAATATTACATAGGAAGATTACGCTTGTAATACCGTAAAAATGTTTTTTTTGGTAGTAACTAAATGATTGTGGAAAATGTTACATTGTAAAGGTCACGTTGATTTTGTGGCATTTCCAATTTTACATGATACACGTACAGTTTAATTGGTTTAGCTCCTTTTTGACTGTTTAAAGAGCTGGGGAGTAAATGTGGAAGGGAAATTGCAGAAGGGCATGATGTTCTGGAATGCACATATCTTCCAGGCTTCTTTGTTTCCTCAATGAATTTACACATTCTGGGAGGTGATTCACAGGCTCAGAGGACTACAGGGTCTCAGGGGTTGTTCATGACTTAAGCACAAAGACAACATCAATTACATCTTTCTGTTAATGGATGTCGCATATAGATTTGTGCTTTTCTTCCTTTTGTACCCTTTACCCATTTGAACGTTTACTAGAGATGAATGAGACTTGAGCATTGACCTTTCATGTGGTGGACTGAGCTAATTGTGTGTTCAGAACACCCTTCTGTGAGTGGCGTGCAGTTGTGCAGCGAGTAACCCATCCTGCTGTGTGTTTCTTAGGAGTGGTGAGTATGTGCTGGGAAGGGCAACAACTGGGAGGCAGTGGGACCTAGTGCTCAAGTGCATGAGCCATGAGGTCGCTCATCTGGATTCAGCTATGCTACACTGTCTGTGTGACCCCAGGAAGATACTTGAGTGTCAGTTTACATCAGCGGTGTCCAACCTTATGGCTTCCCTGGGCCACACTGGAAGAGGAATTGTCTTGGGCCACACATACTTGTAAACTACACTAACACTAATGATAGCTAGTGAGCTAAAAAAAAAACCACACACATGAAAAATCTTATAATGTTTTAAGAAAGTTTATGTGTTGGGCCACATTGAATGCCTTCCTCGCCTGATGCGGCTGAAGTCTATTGGTTGCACAAGTTTGGTTTAAACCTTTTAAAAGAGATTAAGATAGGGTTAATATAGGAATTAATTGAGGTAATTAGAATAACAAAAAGTTTATTATAATATCAATATACTCTGTAGTCACCTAATATTTTTTCCACAATAGAAAATATTCTTTATTAGACTGAAATTTTCATAATAAAAGTTTTTTTTTTTTAGAGTTCCCCCCCCCCCAATTCATGCTTCTTTAGAGTTTATAAATTTGATAATTTGTGGAAGAGTACTGTTTTAACTGATTTTGTGAGTGGCCTATCAGTCTATTTGTATAAAAAAAAGAAACTAAACCTCCCTGTAGTGTTATTCAGAAAATTTTATGTGACTCTAGTATTTGTACTGCCGCTGGTCCAAATGTAACAAAATATACCGTAGGTATAATTTTGGCCAAAGAGAAATAACATTTTAAATGTTTTCTGAAACATTATGTTGTGTGCATCTCACTTCTGAAATGGACCTATCATTTGTGATTTGATGATGGTTCTTTTTGCTAGACATGTGTGAATAAGTGAAATTGCCACCCTTCTTTTTAATTAATTAGGTAACAAATTACTTGGCTAGGGTAAGGTCTTTGGGTGATAGCTTAGTCTTTTTGCAGAACAAAGCTACATTAAGTTCTCTAGAACTTCTTTATTATTCAGAACTGATAGGTATTAATTTAAGTGGTTTTGATTTTCTATATGGTTGAGATATTTTTATCTAGCTCATACATTCCCTCAAACCTATAAAAATTGTTACTGGGTTTTTTTTCTAAGCCATTTCCTGTAAGTACAATTGTGATGTTCTCTGATATCAGTTGATGTTGATGAGACAATAAAAATAAATTGTTTACCAAATTGAAAAGACCAGGGAATTAGTCTCAGGGCCATGGAGCTGTTGATTAAGTCAAAACCAAACTATCTGGTGACCAGTAGGGATATAATTGAGTTTATTTATTTATGTATTAGTTATTATTATTGTTGTTGTTATTATTATTATTGGTGCTTATTTGCAAATGGAGTGCTTATCTTTGATGCTGAAAGCAAGAATATATTAGTTTTCCCAAGCATGTGTTATCTTGTACTGTCTGACCAGCCACTTGATGTTTGTTAAGTGTGCACAGGTGTGAAGGGAAGAGCAGAAGGAGGTTTAGCAATGCATCCTTAGAGGTGAACACATGGCTGTGAGCTATGTTAAACGTGCAGCAGAAGTCAGAAGTGGTTTGGGGGCACAGGTACAATGCTGATGGTGATGAGGGGGTGAGTCATGAAGACTGGTGGTTTTAGTTGTAGGAGGAAGCATTTCCTTTTTTTTTTTTTTTAAATAAATTTTTTATTTTATTTTACTGTTTTTGACAGAGAGAGAGAGAGAGAGAGAGAGAGAGAGAGAGAGAGAGAGAGAGAGAGATACAGAGACCGGAGGAAGCATTTCTGATATGAAAGGTGGAGGCCTGAATTTAGACTCATAGTCGGAGCAAAGAACCTTAGAAGTAGTCTACTCAGATGGACGAAGTTAGTGGCCTAGTCGCTGGTGTAGCTAGGACTTGAATCCAAGTTTTCTGACTCCTAATTTCATGCTGAGCATGGTAAGAGGAGACACAGTGTAGGCGAGAACAGGTGGGCAGGTGGTTTGGGGAGTGACATGCACGGAGGTGCTGGCAGAGGGAAGGGGTGGCCCTCCCAGTGGCCAGTTCTGGCTGCTCATCTGTGTCCTCACACTCCTGACTGGCCTTCAATGGAACACAGCCGTGCCACACTCTCTTTCCTTTGGCATCGTGAGTGGGTGTTAATAGAAGCCACGTGTAACACTAAACAAGCAGGCAAAAAGCACGGAGCACCTGCACGCGCTTAGGCAAATGCTAAGACCGTACGAGTGTCCAGACAGGAGTGAGAAGTGGTTCTGCCCTTCAGGCGCTTTCGATCTGATTGGGGGACTGGCCTTGGCTATCAGAGGGTCACACAGGGGGGCAGATGAGGGTGCGGCTCATGTGTGCCAGGGGCATCCAGAGCTGGAAGAGGGCGCTGCATCAGGGCGAAGAGATGCAGGTTCTTGCGGTTGTATCCCAGCCCCGCAGATCTTGAGAATAGTCATATATGTTCAGCTGCACGTGTTTCAGAGTCACCGACCTACTAAGTCATGGAGCTGGGAGATGCTGTCAGGCTGTTGCGTAGCAGACGGTGGTGGGCGAGAATCCTGCTTCTGCTTCCTCCATGTGTTCGCCCGCAGGTCCTCTGAATGTTGGGCAATGGTGTACCCCCTGACTTCAGGTATCCCGCCCCTGTTTTGTTTCTTTATTGGCAAAGAGCTAAAGTTGCTAGTTAAATATGAGTTTGGTGAATTTTCCCATTTAAGGTGATTTTTTTACTAAGGAATTATTCAGGTGAGACAAGGCGTTTGTTTACAGTACATAGAACATAGCTGCAGCTGGCATTCGCAGTGGGGTTTTCGTGGTTCAGTTCGATTATTTTGGTGTTCTCAGTCATGAGTCATTAACTTGAAGATTGGTACATAAATAATGCCATTAAACATTATAAGATAAATGTAGGAACAGCCGCGTTAGAGAACAACTATGCTTCTCAAAGCCCATGTGTCCCTCTACCTGGATATTCCTGCATTCAAGTTTTAGCACAAATAAGGGCTCACAAACCCGACTGAGATGAATTTAATCTAAACAAGGACCATGGAAGACGTTAGGGCTTGAATTATAATGCGAGTCTCCACCCACCACTGGTTCTTCAGGGTGGTGTTTTCTAACCTTTCTTCTTCCTTTAATGTGGTCCTTCTTCAAGGATAAAAATTGTTTTTGAAGTTCCATTATTATGAGAAACATTGACAGATAAAAGCCTAGAGGCTCTGATGGAAGCGGGGGTGGGGGTAGAGCTCTGTGACTTCGCTCCCTTAGTCCCTGTGACCTCCGGGGAGTCCTCAGGTCCCTGGAGCATGGGGTGAAAAACACCGCTTCCAAGGAAAAACCTGCTTAACTCTTCTAAAAGCAAGCTGGTCATTAAAAAAAACAAAGCTCTTGACGCCTTATGGTTGAATGGGCGATGAGGACTTACTTGATTGTTCCTAACCATCTTCACTGTCTTTAGACACAAGTCCTGGACCATGATTTACTGAAGAACAAGGGAGCCCCAGAAACTCAGCGTCTTGATTTTCCATATACACATATGTAATTTTTTACAAGCCATATTCTGCCTAATTGTCTCAGCTGCCCAGTGACAGTGTCAGGTGGGAGATGATGGGGGGGGGCAGTAGACGCGTGCACCTGCACCCACGTGTGCTCCTGTACACAGCACGCCGTGGCCGTGTGTGGTGGGCCCACGCCCTCCTCTCAGCCCAGGCCTCCAGCATCTGTCACCTTCTGAGTGTGACGGAGACCAGGCGTGTCCCACCTGTGGCCCAGGACAGCTTGGAATGAGGCCCAACACAAATTCTTAACAAAGGAGATTTTTTTGCGTCATGTTATTTTAGCTCATCAGCTGTTATTAGTGTGAGAGTGTTTTATGTGGGGGCCCAAGACAATTCTTCTTCCATGTGGCCCAGGGACGCCAGAAGGTTGGACACGGCTGATGTAGATAGTTGGCATGGACAGGGCATTTTCAGGTTAGTTTACCAAAATGATTAAAAACGATTTTCAGTAGTGAGGTTGGGGAAGTGATACATTCCTCCCATAAAACCATCACACTTCAGTGCCGGGTCCTGAGGTCTGGCCGGGCCCTCACAGCTCACCCCTGGAGGTGAGGATGAGGAAATGCGGTGTGGTCAGGGCTCTGCTGAAGAGGCGGGTTTAGGGGGACCCACAGGAGGGGCCCCCAGTTCCGGGCTTCCCGGTGGAGTGCCCTGTGCACACACCTGAAGAACGGAAGAGCTGGCCTCGCTGAAGGTGGGGCAGCCTGAGGAAGGGCCGAGACGAGGAACTGCACGGCGCGTTCTAGAAGGTGCCGTGAGCTGGGCTTGGCGGGAGCGTGCGGTGTGCATGAGCGGTAGACACGCTGAGACTGGGGACCTGAAAGTAATTAGCTGTGTGTGCCAAAGCCAAGGACCTGGGTGTTATGCCGCAGGAAGTGGAGACTTATTGGAGGCTTTCAGGCCGAGTGCTTTTGCAGGAGGGAGCACTTGGGCTACCTGCCCTGTGGATCTGGGCCGCTGTTTGCATGATGGAGCTTCTGAGTGTAGACAGCCCAGAGAGTATAGAATACGGTGCGGTTTGTCTCTCCAGAACGTCCCCAGTGGCCTCTTCTCTTCTAAAATCCGTCTTCATGTAACGTTTATGGCCCTCTTAACCTCAGCACCAGGCTGGAGTCACTCCGAAGGACAATGCTGAATGTTCAGTGTCTATATAGATGCACAGATATGTCTTCATTCTCTCAGTATAGAAACTGATAGGATGCCTGCCACATAGCAAGTACTCAGTAAGTGTTTACTGACCTAAAAGAATAAATACCGAGAGAAGAGATGCCAACTCACTTCTTTGGCTAATCATTTTTCTGTTCCTCAGAAGGTCCTTTGGGCTTAGCTGTTTTCAACATCAGCTGTTTCCTAACAAACTGTTTCCTAACACACCCACAGGGGTCCAACCATTGTAACCTAGGACTAATGATAATTAATAAAACAATGTGCATTTTAAACAGTTCAGATTCACAAACTCACCATTTTTCTATGGATTTCCAAATTCACTTAACAGTTGGATAGGCAGATAAAATAATCAAAGAATAGTGGAAAGCTTTATTTACTCAGCTCAACAGTTATACTTTGGAAATTATGTAGGAGGATAATTGACGAATTGAACAGAAATTTTGCACTTGCAGGGGAACTTTATTTCTAACATATTTGAGAGTGATCCCAAAGGAAACTTATTTTAAAATACTATTTTGCATTTTATTAAAATATCAATTTATAAAAATACTTTCATAGTATTACCTACACTAAATTAAAGTAGTACCACCTAATTTACATTTTGAGGCTAAGCACCCAGATTGCCCAATTTCTGGAACTCAGCAAATCCAAAGGTATTTTTCAATGCTGCATAGTCATTACTGATGTTAGTTGTCCAGTAGGAACACCTTCCATGAGGACCCCAGTGCCCTTCTGTTGCGCTTTCATCATTTGCCTGAGAATTTCTTCACTTGGTGGCATGCAGGATGTTCCAGGCTCACCCTATACCTTCCCTGCCCCTGCTCTGAGATGAACCCGTCTTCTTAAGAGTCCAGTTCCTCATTGGGAAGAATCGAACCTAAGATCCAGGCTCTAGATACACTTGTGACTACTGGGGCATCTTCTCTTCTAGGTCTCCAGAGGGTCTTTGACAACCCCCTGCATATTTTTATAATATCTCCCATTTCCCACAGAATTTCTATTTCCCCCTGAATCACGAACAGCACTCTGGTTCCCAAGGAGCACGTTTACTCAATTGCTCAATCCTACAAAATGTCTAAAATTGTATCTAAAATAGCTTAATTCTACAATGTATCTAAAATAGAACTACACCCCTCATTATTGCATTTCTCTCCCCTCTGCCCCCCAGCTGAGGGTACTATGTTCAGATGTTATTGGCATTAAAAGAGGCTGGGAGGAAACTTTTGGAGGTGATGGATATGTTTAAAGAATATATTGTGGGATTGGTTTCCTGGGTGTATATTCATCTCCAAATTCATCCAGCTTTTTGTATGTCAATCATACCACAATAAAGTGGTTAAAAAGAATAAAGAAAATGGTGGATGAATTGCAGCAGTGGGCAATGTAGGTTCAGTGTGAACTGCCCACTTTTAGAACTCTTATATCCGAAAGAAAGAAATCGCTCTGTACCACCAAACAAAACAAATCAGAAAACCAAAAAACAGGTTCATTGCATCGGACTCTCCTCCACCCACCACAGTTGGTGCCTGTTTAACTCTCTGTCTTGTTTAAATTTTGAGCATCGCATGGGGCAAGGAGCATTTCTTTTTCTTTGTGAATGTCATATGTAATAAATGTGTGATATAAATCAAGAATATTGAGATGGCTTTGTCCTGTTTTTCATATTTTTCATTAGAAAATATTGCTGAAGTAAAATGAAGTTTAATCTTTCTTTTCTTTTTGTTTTTTCACTTAAGGGATGTCTCTGTTCCTCTTTGAAGATTTCTCAGAATAGCATGGGCATTTCACTATTAGTGACCAGTTTGCATTCCTGGAAAATCTTTAATCCTTCAAAATCCGACCACTGATAGGGCTTATAGGGTAAAATAGAGTTAGAAACAGATGATTTGAAACCAGCGGAATTTTGTAAGTGGAACTAACACAAAAAATGACCACAAATAATAAAAATAATAAAAATGGGTAAATCTCGGCTGGCATTTACACTCAGAAGCACGTCGGCCTTCGGGAGTCTGACCCCTGGTTTTCCTACTTTGAGTTGTAGGTCCATTAAAGTCACCCACTTCTAAGAGGCACTGATTTTATCAAAGTTGATCTGATCCAGGTGTTGACTTAGCAATTTTACTTTATTTGAAACACGGGGACATATTTTTCCTCTGTGCTCAGCTTCCTTAGATGGTTTTACAGTGGGAGGCTTGAAGCCACCAAATGAGACCGAGTCTGAGGAAGGCTGCTCTGGATGGGATTGGAGTATGTGCTGGGAAGATTATGTGTGAGCCACACAGCGGACGTCCTCTTCCTCCCCACGAGCTGATTGACATACAGAGAGATGTCACAGCAGGACCAACGACATTAATCCTCTTTAGTATGTAAAGATCACACATACCCACTATTGGGAATTTAAATACTATGGAAAAGCATAAAGAAGGAAGTAAAAACCCCTTGACTGTCAATAAATACTGTGGTCATTATTTTGTTTCCTATTCTTCCTCACCTGAACTCTTTCGATGATGGTGATGATGATGCTGATGAAGAAGAAGATGGTAATGTGTATGTATATACAATTTCAAAGAAACGAGTTCATATTATGCATATAATTTTCCAACTTTTTTTTGAAACCGAATGCCAAGCGAGACAAATGTCCTTCTGAATGATTGCAAATTACTATGTTTTATGCATGTCATGGTTTCTTTATATATTTGTGGACACTTGGGTTGTTTTCAGTTCTTCATTGTTATAAATAATAGTGCACTGAATGCCCTTGCTCATACCTTTACACTCTACGATAGGTGTCTGTGCATCAGAAGGCGAGTTCATGTGACATTTTGGGACATGTTACCATATCACATTCGAGAAGGGTTGTACCCAGTCGCACTCCCTGGAGAGCCCGAGGGGTTCTGTGTTCCCACACTGGGCACTTATATTTAGATTTCTAAATCTTTGCCAATCTGATGGATCGAGAAGGTGATGTTTTGTTTTTATCTGTATTTGGTTACTTGCATGATTGAACATATTTTTATGCCTTTATACACTTTCCACATTTTTCTTTCAGTGAAATGTGTTCCATGTTATTTACTCACTTCTCTCTCAGAACATTTGGCTTTTTAAAAATTTATAATTTATAAGAATTATATAATTTTAGAGATATTAAAACTTTGGGATTAATGTAGCAATTTTTGTATCATAAACATGTATCTTTTTTATGGTATGTTTTGATTTTTATGTAGGCGGATCCATCAGTATTTTTCTTTTATGTTTTTGGGCTTTGTAAAATGTTAAGGAAGGCCTCTTTTCACCCCTCAAAGATTGTTTGCCTTTATTTTCTTTTATTATTATTTTTTTATTTTTAACACTTAATCTTTGAATTATGTGGAATTTATCTTTCTATAATGAGCTTAAATAAATATCCACTTCTGATTTTTTTCCCCTCCAGATTGCGCCTAGTTATTTTAAAATCATGTGTTAATTCAAGCCTCTCCCCCTCAATGTTACTGTGTTTGTCATGTACCGTGTTTCTTTCTGTCTTTGGGTCCTTGTTGGGTTTACTATTTTATTATTTCTGCAAAATAAATTACCCGTTAACTCAGTAGATTAAAACATTTATGATCTTTCCCAGTTTCCTTGCGTCAGAAATGTAGAAGCTGCTCAGTCTCATGCATCTGTTAGGTGAATTTAGGATCTCAACCCCTGTCATCCCAGAGCGTAACTGAGGCAAGAGCTGTGTCTTGTAGGCGACCGCTTGCTCGGCTGGCCAGCTCTTGCTGGCTACTGGGGGAGGGGGACCTTGGTTCTAGTTGGGCCCCTGCTGGGCTGGCTGTCCCCCAGTACTGTGGTGCCGACTTGCCTAGAAGTAGTGACCTAAGAGAGAGCCAGGAGGAAGCTACCCTGTTTACAACTTGCCTCAGCAATCACATTGCATCGTTTAGGCCACATTCTGATTAGGAGAGCAGGTCACACAATCGCGCCCACCCTTAGGGCGTGGCAGTTAGCCTCCTTGTGTCAGTGCATGTGCAGGGC
>PVKE010006165.1:0-55619 GCA_004027555.1 Craseonycteris thonglongyai
GCCGAAAGCCCTGCGCGCACAGGCCGTAGCTCAGGCGGCAGCCGCTCTACGCTCCCGGCTCTGCTGAGACCGCCGGATTCACTCCAAGCACGTCCAATGCAGCTGTGCCCACTCAAGCCCCAGCCCTCACTCCAAGAGCCCTGTCCTCAGAAGGCGCTCCCTCACAGTCAGTCTCCTCCGTAAATCAGGGGTGCTGAGCCCTTGCGGGCTGGTGCCCTGCTCTCACCCCGCCCGCTGGGAAGTGCCGCCGCCCTGCTCCACAGTCCCTGTTCTACTTTAGGCTCTGTGATCTGATCAGGGCACTGCGTGCTGTCCCTTGAGTTCGGATGTTAAATTGTCCACAGTCTTGTGGGGATTCCACGCTCCCTAGGTCTCGGCTTCCAGCCCGCCCTCAATCCAGCTCCACTGTGACCGTAGTCCCCCAATCCCCCCTTCTTTTTGCCAGCCCCGGGCCGCGCTCCGAGTCTCTGTCCCGGAACCGCTGCTTCCCTTTTCCTCTCCCGCTCTCCCCTTTTTTCTCTAACCTTTGGGTGTTGTTCTGCGTTGTGTGGTTCTCTTAGTTGAGGTTTCTTCTCAGGGTTTCCCCTGTGGATTCCCCTCTGTTCACAAGGCCCTTCCCAGGCAGTTATCGGCGTTCTCCTCTCATGCCGCCATCTTGGATCTCCTTGAAACATTTTTTTATATTGTTAAAATTATTGGGGTGACATTAGTTAGTAAAAATTACATAGGTTCCACGTGTATAAGTCTATGTGTTTGCATTATGTGCTCACTACCCAGAGTCAGTACTCCTTCCATCATCATGTATTTGGCTCTCCCTCTTCCACACTCATCTCTCGACCCCTTTACCCTCAGGTAATGACTAAACTATTAACTATGTCCATAAGTTTTTGTTGCTTTGTTGCTTTTAGTTTTATATTCCACACATGAGTGAAGTCATATGGTTCTTAGCTTTTTCTGTCTGTCTTATTTCATTTAGCATGAAGATTTCAAGGTCCAAATGGCAGCATTTCATCTTTTCTTATAGCTGAGTAATATTCCCTTGTATACATGTACCACAGCTTTTTCATCCAGTCATCTACACTTAGTCTTAGCCAAAAGGCAGAGAAGTGATCATCCAGTCATCTATCAAAGGAGACTTTGGTTGTTTCCATGACTTGTTTGGCCCATTTTTTAATTGGGTTGTTTGTTTTCTTATTGTTGAGTTTTAAGAATTCTTTGTATATTTCATCTCGCTTCTACATAAAATTTTTAAATTTTAGTTCAGTAGTTTTCTTTACAACCTCATATTTATGATGGGCTTTTTAGAAATGTGATTTTGTAGGCTATCCAGCTTATTCTCACTTTTAAAGATTTATTTTATTGATTTTTGACAGAGAGAAACAGAGAGAGACAGAGAGAAGGGGGAGGGCCCAGAGCAGTCTCCATAGTTGACATTAGTTTTCCATATAGTTTCACTCCACAGGTGGGCACAGGGCTGAGCAGGGCAGGAACTGGGCCGGGAGCCTCCTGCATAGGCCCTGGCAAGAACTGAACTGGGGGCACTCCCCAGTTCAGCATATGGGTCCGCATGGGTCAGGGCCGGGATTTGATCCTCGGTCCCTGGGGCTTCAAAACGAGCGCTTTACCCGCTGAGCCATCCCAGCTTTCCCTATTCTCACTTTTAAGATAGACATGATATTATCTTGAGGATTTCTATAGCCTAAGCAGAAGTGGAAGTAGTATCAAACTTTATTCTTAAATAAAATATATGCTCAACTTAAACATAAATAATTTATTATATTTATGTTATGTACTATGAAAATCCACTTAAATTTGCCTTATATGCTATACATACTTATAAATAACTAATAAATCTCATATTCTCAAATAAAAAGTTACTGCATATGTTTTCTTAATTGATCCCCTGAATATTTGGTTTTAGCCAAAAGATTTTAACATTTTCTTGTTAGTTTCATTTTGAAAATAATAGAGACACCTCGTTTTCTTTTTTTTCTTTTTTTAAAAGGTTTATTTTATTGTTTTTGACAGAGACAGAGTCAGAGAGAGACAGAGAGAAGGGGGAGGGCCTAGAGCAGTCTCCATAGTTGTACATCATCGGTTTTCAACATGGTTTTGTTCCACATAGGTGGAGGGGAGCCGCACAGGGCGGGAACTGGGCTGGGGTCTCCTGCACAGGAGGCACACCCCCTGGAGCCAGGGGCCTAGCCAGTGGGAAAGAACCAAACTGGGAGCAAGAACCAAACTGGGGGCCTCCCGCATGGAAAGCACACCCCAGTTCAGCATATGGGTCCACATGGGCCCGGGCTGGGATTCGCTCCTCGGTCCCCGGGTTTGCAAAGCAAGAGTTTAACCTGCAGAGCCATCCCAGCTTCCCCAAGACACCTCATTTTCAAGTGAAAATTATGTTATAATATCGACTATGATTTGACAATTATATTACCTTTACCCCCTATCTACCTGAATATTCCCATGTGATCCACTGATTGAAAATCTGGGTTCTGATGTGCTTTTAAAACCTCTCCTTGAAAATTCATGAGACACTGAATATAACCATTACTTGTCAGACCTTTTTCCTTTCTACATAAAATTGGAATCTTTAGTTTAACACCCAGTATCAGAAAGTTTAAACTTACTTGGCTTCCAAGTGTTTTCAAAAATTAAGACAGTTCTCAACACATTGAAGACAAAGGCATTTCTAGATGAGGAGTGGCAGGGTCAGTCCTATGAAGGAGGTGCTGGAGCAACTGACTTAACACTGATGAGGCATTATGGAATTGCAGAGCTTTGGTATCTTATTAGAATGCTGTTTTCAAAAGATTCATCTATCTGTTAAAAGGGTTGGTGTCACTATATTGAAATTGTTAAAAAAAAAATACACCGTAGGAGGGGAAAATATAGCTCTGAAGATAGTTTTAATATTTAAATTTCAAACTGAGCAATGAAAAATATTCTAGTTAAGTACTCTGACATAAGAATCCTTCATTAGATTAAGTGATTCCATTTTTAAAAATCAGTCACATTTCTTTATAACCACAATTCAGCTACTTCAGTGGTCTCTGTAAGTGAAAACATCTTAATGTTTTCCAAATAATATAATGCCATTGGGTCCTCTATTACTTTATTTGCTTTTCATCAATATGTCATATAGAAAATTAAATAAAAGAGAAAAAGGTGCAGCAGTGAGTTATTTATGGGATGCAGTTATATGTAATCTGTTATTTTTAATTTACCTTTTAACAGGAAATCATTTATGTAAATTGAAAAATTCCTTGTGTAGTCTAAAAAGTAATTAGAATCCATGTCAACATCCATGTGCATTCTAGTTTAAACTGATACAAGTAATAGAAGATAATCTTAAGAAATTGAAATTGCTTACAATTTTTTAGAATTTTTTTGAGTGAACAAATTTCCCTGGTTTACATTATATTTTTAGAATTCAAATACTATCATATAATATTATGTTATATTTTTTAGAATTCAAATGCTATAATATAATATTGTTTTGATCCATATAATCTATTTTTTTTAAATAATCTCTATATGTTACAAATATGAGAAAGAACAACATTTAAAGAGAGTAGTAATCATGACTAAAATTTGGCTACACCCACCCTGAGAACTTATTCTGAAATGTTGGAAGCACATAACATAAAGCCACATTGTGTTCACCTCTAATAACACACATGGTGGAGACAATTATCTGTGAATAGCAGTGCACAACTTTATATCTATTTATAAGTCACCAATTATACCATATTAAGCAGACTATACCAAGTAGATTGAGTAACAAAATAAAAACCAGTTCATTGTTGCTCTTAAAATGTGTTCTAATATGTAATTTTGACAAGACTTTTAGTCATACAAGTATTTTATGTACAATCATAACAAACAGTGCTGAAATATACAAATTATACACACACACATGCACAGCTAACTACAAACACCTAATTTGCAGATGTAGTTGTAATTATTGATGGATTCAAGAAATATTTCTCTGCTGCCTAAAGAATGAATCAGTTTTTAAGAGACAAGACACTTCTCCTAGGAAGACATATGAATAGCCAACAGATAGATATATGAAAAGATGCTCAGCTTTACTAGCTATTTGAGAAATGCAAATCAAAGCCACAATGAGATACCACCTCACAAATGTTAGAATGGCTATTATCAACAAGACAGGTAATAATGTGTTAGACAGGTCATGGAGAAAAAGAAACTCTTATACACTCTGGTGGGAATGTGAACAGCCACTGTAGAAAACAGTATGGAAGTTCCTCTAAAAACTACTGTAAGAATACAATTACCTCATGGCCCAGCAATCCCTTTTCTGGGGATCTTTCCCCAAAATATGAAAACATTTACCTGTAAAGACATATGTACCGCTGTGTTCATTGCAGCATTATTCACGGTGGCCAAGACTTGTAAACAGCCAAAGTGACCTTTGGTAGATGATTAAATAAAGATGTGATATATATATACAATGGAATATTACTCAGCCATAAGAAAAGATAAAATATTGTCATTTATGACAATATGAATGGATCTTAAGATTATGATAAGTAAAATAAGTCAGACAAGAAGTCAAGAACCATATACCACTCATATGTGGGACATAAAACTGAAAGTAATAAATCAACAAGACAAGCGAACAAGCAACAAGTCATAGACACTGAAAGAAGTTTAGTAGTTACCACAGGGTAAGGGGAGGAAGGTAGAGAGGGTAAAGGGAGTCAAATATAGAGTAATGGACGAAAATCTGACTTTGGGTGGTGAAAACACAGTGCAATATATAGATGATGTATTATAAAATTGTACACTTGAAAACAATCTAATTTTATTAACTAATGTCACCCCAACAAATTTAATAAAAAGAAAAAAGACAACTGAGGTGCTGTGAGCTACATTTACTTGGTATTTTTGGGGGAGGAAAGAGTGCAATAGAAATATCCTAACTGTAATGTTATATAACTGTAATCTTTACTATGTTACTAAAGCATTTAATGTTAAAAGGCATCTTTTTTCCTACAATAAAATCTTTAAAAAATAAGCCATTTTAAGTGTTTTCTAAACAACTATGTCAGAACCACAAAAATATAACGTGCATCTTGAGTACAGATGGTGAGACAATTACATCTTGACACTTAACCCTGCATCATCCAAAAATCATTGACCCAGTTCACATTACAAAGAAAACATATTTTTAAAGTTGGATTCAAAACATTTTTTATATTAACATACTTGAGATGGTACACACTCAAAAAACACAAAGGTTAGTATTCCAACTTCAGTGACATCCACAGTCCTAATCATTTCCCTTTTTTAGCCCTAAAATTAATTGCTTCCTGAATATTATCACTTTCAAAATGGAACTATATAATATTCACATATTTAGACACAGGAGGCATATTCATCTTCTGTGTTTCCACAAATACTGATTAGATATATGCCTCTCATACCAGGTTATAATTGGCATTTTATTTGTATAAGATCCCTCTCCCTATATAAATGGCAAGTTCTAGAGACAGAGATTCTCTTTCAATCACTATTGACCACTACTGTAACCACAGCACCAGCATATAAGTAGTGATCAATATAGTTTTGTTGAACTTTTATTCATTAATAAAACAAATACTTATAAATGCCTTGTATAGACACTGCGATGGTAATAAAGATTCCAACATGAACATAATGTAGATTTATTAATAGCTATGTTCTTACTAGCTTAATAGGAGAAATAAGACAATGTGATAGGGCAAGAACAGAAAAACACATCATTTATAAAAGTATCAAAGGAGGAGGACTTCTCTCTTTTGAAGTCTATAACAGACTCCTGAAGGAGGTGACATCAGAGTTGTATTTGCAGAAAACAAGGCTTTTTGTTAGATCATGGGGGGAGGTATTACAAAATTAAAAATAAACGTTATACTATTTGAAAAGGCACATTAGGCATGATGATAAAAATCAAGACAACCTATATACCTAAAACAAAATAAATGAGTTCTTAGAGTATATGGTAGTTCTCACTCCACAAAAAATAAAATCTCACCCCCAAAATTCCATTAACATCTGCTTGATATTTCTATTGCTTAACCCTCATTTTTTTATAATATCATTACTAGAACTCCATTCTAATTAAATCAGCATGTCCCACTTACCAGCATGGGGTACAAAATTAAGTCACATTTCTTTTATTCAAATTAAATTGTTGAAACTCTATTCCACCTCTTCAGAATCATCTCATTATTGATTACTTTAAGACCCCCAGGGATAATGTCTTCATCCAAAGGGTCTATCTCAGTGCTGTCCCCTCAGGGAGAGAACCCCGGAAAGCATGCTCTGCCAGAGGAAGGGCCTCACTGCTTCCTGCTATCCTGTGACTGCTTAGACCAGACTGCCAATGTTACCCGGCTAGTCATCCCAGCAAATTCAGTCCAGGACGGGAAAGCCAGGTGTTCCCTGGGGACAACGTATGGGGACTTGGGCACATCCTGAGCCCAATGTTTGGTGAGCCAGCATCTAGGTACAATTCCTTCCCTACTAAATAGTTTCCTGCCTCTCTACCTAGGCCTGGATGAAGGTACAAACAAGGTAGTCTCATGCTTAGGTCTTGTGACTCCATGCTACATTCTACTAGGGCTCCTGGTATGAATGTTATTTAATGTTATTTAATGTTATTTTATTTATACACTCATATACATGTAGTTTTTTGTTTGTTTGTTTGTTTTTAATAGAAACAAGACCAGAAATGGAGGGGTTTCCTATTTCAGTCAGGGGGTCTGCTATGAACTACCTTTTAGCATAGTTCCCAGAAGTACTAGAGGGCCTACCTCTTCCAGGTACACTGATAATCACCATTTCCTACACTTAGGTGAATGATATTTCTATGTGTGAAAAACCTGAATCCAATCCAGCTTACACAATAATTCCCAATTACACTTCTTAAAGCGTAACTTCTACTGTACCAGTTAAAACTTTTATTGGTTCTCTACTGCATATCAAACTGTGGCCACTCTTTAGCCTAGTATTCAAGGGTTTCCATGTTCCAGTTTCACGTCTTTCTACTCACAGAATACCAGTTCACATAATCATAGAAACAGAAATTATTTCAGTTGTAAGGAATTAGGTATCATCTACTATATCTCTAATTCAATCATCTTATTTTACTCATGAGGAAACACACAGGGAATTAAAAAGTTCTCTTAAGGATTCTGCATGTTTATCACTGCATACTTGATGTGAAGAAGAGTGGCTGGACTATTATAGAAAGTGCTCATTAAATATTTGTTATATGACTTAAAGTTTACCCTCAGTTTACCTCCAAGGTACACACAAAGTATCCAAATAGAACCTGACTCCCTCACAGCACTTGTATGAATACTGAAACTAATAAAAATAAAAGTTATATGCATCTACATTCATTCACCTAATATCAAAGCCCATAAATTCAGAACAATTGTAATTAGCATATTACTTCTATTTCAAAATAATAATAAATTTATTGAACACTATAGCATGTTTCAGGCATTGGTCTAATACTTCATATGTAGTAACTTAATCTTCAAAACGATCCTATTCTACAGACACTATTATTACACCTATTTTACAAATGAGAAAACTGAGGCCCCCCAAAATTAAATAACAACCACACTGAAAGAAGAATGTAAGCAACTTCAGGCTGTAGCTCATGTAGGAGCAGACAGTGCCCCAGGCAATTCCAGTTGTCTGGCCCAAGTACCTGACTGGATGGATGGACATGGTGCTATGAAGATGGCGAGCTCTGGCTGAACATTTGGATTTGAGGGTGTGTCTGTGTACTACTGTAAGTGTTTGCTTTGGATTATGTTATGTTAGAGGGAGCTCTAAGACATCCAAGGAGAGATATTCAGGTCGTAATTGGATTGAGGTCAGAAGATACCATAAGTCTGAGTAGAGATATTAATCTAGGAGTCATTGACTTACAATTTATGTAGTGTTCAAATTTGACCTGTACCTATACATGCCCATGTGTTGATATGCATAACATACACACACATGTTCAGACACTAAGATATAGAACTGTCATGTGGAACTATAATTGAGCTGTTTCTGAATTCAGATTATACTATCTTTTGATATGAAAGCTCAGGGACCTGTATAAATTAGGATTCAGATTAGCTGCTTGTAACAGAAACAAAATTACAAATATTACTTAGGTAACAAGTCTAAAAGTAGGTATTTTGGGGATGTTACAGTTGTTAAGGGACACATTAAAGATTTCTTACAGCTTCCTAGTCTTCTATCCTAAGGGTGGCATTGACATTCATTGTGTTGTACTGGATTCTAAGCAGAATAGAAAAAGGAAGTATAAAAGAGAAAAGATAATGTCTGTATCAGGAAAATAAAGTGTTCCATTTGGTTTTCATTGGCTGTAATGTGTCACATGGCTATCACTATATATAAAAAAAAAAAAGGCAGCTGGGAAATTGGGTTTTTGTTTGAGTATATTGTAACTTCAAATAAAATGGAAGTTCTGTTAAGAAGGATGAGAAGAAAATTGGCATATCTGCCTGACAGGTGTAGGGCTTTAGAACTTTAATAGAATTTGAAATGGTATAGCATAAAACCTTTTATTTTCCAGATACAAAAATTAAAGTGATTTGCCGTAGGCAGAGTTGATACTAAGTAAAGTTGGTAAGGACAGGGCCTCGGTGTTCTGGCTCCTTGTTCAGTGTCAGCCACCTAAATTGTACTGCTCTAACAACCTTATCTTAGAGACTTCCATTTGCTCTTCCACTCTCATTGTGCTCTGTGCAAATTGCCATTATTACATCTACCACATCTACTGTAATGATTTGTTTGTGTTTATTCACCCACTAAATTGGAAATACCTCCTGGAGCAGGCACTGTGACTTAATCATCTTTATCTCTCTCCCTCCCCATTACCCCCAGGGTCTCAGAGAACACTCAGAATACTGTAGATAGTTTATAGGTTCTTGTTAAATGAATTAATCTCACAGAAGAATATAACCCCAGGGTAACATTTTAGTGGGACCTGATGAAAGGCTATGAAGCATTGTTATAATGTTAAATTTTACCCTACTAGCCCCTGAGCCCTTGGCTAAAATCATTAATACAATATTATAATCACAGATTTTAGGGCTGGTAAGAATTGTCTAACTCAGTCCCTATGTCCAATAGTTTCTTGTTTTATCAGCGTCAATTAAGGACTGGAGATATTACATTGCCCAAGTTTACTGGATCAAGAGGTGGGAGAGGGAAAACAAAAGTTGAAGTCCTGTTTCTTAAGGCACTTAGTGTTTTTTGTTGTTTTTCAATATATGACATTGACAAAACTTTAATGTAATGATATATTTCACTTTTATATTTTATATACTCAAAGTTTAAAATGGTCTACACTATTTTAGAATACAGACCCTTTGATATATTGCTAGGTGAAGAAGCAAAGGTTTTCATATGTATGATATTATAAATGGCCAACAGCAAAACAGAGCCAAGATTTATCATCAATATTGAACTTGAGTTTTTCCCCTTCTAGGGACTGATACTCAATACACCTGTAGTACCTGCTGCCACTCCACCCCCCAACACACACACACACACACACACACACACACACACACACACACACACATCCAAGGTCGCTTAGATATTCTACTTTCTATCTGAAACTGGGAAAATAAAGGTTAAGATAAAGGCCAGAACAACTGTCAGGAAGTATTAGTTTTGTTGTTCTATAAACATGTCCATTTGCTTAAATTACACTAGCTCTTAGCATTCATTTTGTTATATGCAACACAGCCAACATTATTTTCTCAGCACTTTACTCATCTGATAATGAGAACATGCATTTTATAAAATAAAAAAAAAAAAAAAATTAGACCACGCTAGGATATTACACATAGTCCTTGTCCCTCCCTCCTGAGACCTAAATGCAATCAGAGAAGTCTACTAAGAGCAAGATAGGGGGCAAAAAGACAATCAGGTGCAGAACTAAACATGAACTCATTTATTTCTCATACATATCTTATATCACATATATCAAATATATATATCTTCTATATTAATAGCAGTCTTCATATTTTTGTTACATGAAGTCATGTGAGTTCTATTCCTCTGGGACATAAACTCCACTTAATATAAATTTGTTGAATAAGTGAATTGTATGTCTTCTTCAATTCAGTGCAACTTACAGAGGGAGAGCTAAATTTGGGTGTGGACTAAACAAGGAGAGATAGATAAGTCAAAGGAGATCAGGTTGAGTTTGGAATGCCAAGGTTATGACTCCTAACATATCCAAAGGTTTAGAGCCTAGAATTCTGTTTACATAATATGTTCTCATTCTCATACCTGACCCAGTTCATCCTTTCTAAAACCTCATAATGTAATACAAGGCAAGTTTTCTTATTTCCAGATGAGGAAAATGAGACTCGGAGAAGTTCTATAGCCTGTCCAAATTCTGAGAGCTACTGGGAGTCAGAGCTCTAAATCTAGGGATTTATGCCTCTCAAAGCTGTACTTCTTTTACTGCACCATCTTTCCTGTTTCAAGTGGAGTAGTCTGGGTTATGGTGAGCAGAACCAATGCACATTAGAGCCATGTTGATGCTGCTTCTCTCTCTTTCTTTTTTGTTTTTTTTTTAAGATTTAATTTTATTGTTTGAGAGGAGAGAGAGGGAGAGAGAGAGAGAGAGAGAGAGAGAGAGAGAGAGAGAGAAGGGAGCAGGGCCAAGAGGAGTTTCCAGTTTGGCCACAGTTCAGCAGATGGGTTTGCCTGGGCTGGGGTCAGGGTTCTATCCATGCACCTCACAGTTGCAAGGCAAGCACTCAACCTGTTGAGCTATCCTGGCATCCCCAAGTTGATGTTTCATAGTTTTATTTTTAAATTTATTTTTTGATCCAATTACACTCAAGGCAGGTAATCATTTAAAAATCCAATCATTTGATAAAAGTATAAAATACCTGAACATTAATTAGTTCTGTTACATAGTTATCTTGTGCTAGATTTAATAATTATAGTTTTAATTTATAACTAATACCTGCCTACCTATTGTTATGAGGCAAAGATACTCTTTTCTGTGATATGTGTGCCCTGTAATCCTATCTTTATATTGCTCCATAAAAAGCTGATTAGGAGCAGAACTCATCAAGGTTTTACTAAAGGAACTGGGAAAATAATAAATCAGAAAACTGAAACATGGGGTTAAATGAAAAATAAATCCTTTAGGCGATGCAGGGATAGCTCAACAAGTTGAAGTTTTGCCTTGGGACTGTGAGGTCCGCAGATAGAATCCCAGCCCCAGCCAGGGACCATATGCTGAATGGTGGTGTAACTGGTAACCACCAGGATGGCAGGGAAGATTCTTGCCTCCCAAGAGGAAGGCCTCCAGTTCTGTTCCTGCCCCATGCAGCCCCACATCTACCTATGTAGAATGAAACTATGTCACAACTAATGATGTACAACTATGAAGACTGCTCTGGAACCTCCCCCCTTCTCTCTCTCTCTCTCACCTTCTCTCAAACAATAAAATAAATCTAAAAGAAAACAGATCTTTTAGTATGTGTTTCTTCTATTTTAAATATATGTACTTCCTATGCAAGGAAATTTTAGAAGTCAGTTAAAAACTTTTATCAAAAAGATATTTATTATAAATAATTCTGAACCTTCTTCCACACAACATTGTTCCCTTGTAACCAAACGGCCTTGCAAATAATAGTATTATACATACTACAATCACTTTAAATTTGTATTTGTTTAGTGCTGTATAGGTAAAAAGAGAATGTTTACGTATTTTATCTTTTCAATCTTTCTCTGTTAGTTTGTGCTTCCTTGACAATCTATATGCTTACTATATTTCTCTGATCACCTTTTGTCTAAAATGTTAGCTCACAAGTTATTCTTGTATCATAGTATCAAGACATATGTGGGTGCTCAGTTTTAAGAATATACAGACAGTATAAGATTTTTAGCTAAGCAAGAAGATAAATGTCCTGAACACCATGTAATCAAGTTAATGACAAAATATTTCATAAACCATCCAGAAGCTCCTACTTTTCTTGGATCATAGAGACGTAAGAATTTCAGAAATGTAGTGGTGTTATTATGAACCTTTGATATTCAGGGGTGATTGCTGTTACTTATAGTCTCATCTCTACCTGAGTTTTCTCCTGAAAAATGCTTGAAACTTTTGGTTGGTCCTTTCCACACATGTCAGGACTCATTATTGCTAATTGCTATCATCATAGGATCTGCTTTACACATATATGTACCTTGATTTCTCATTCCAAAAGTCTTGCTTAGACTTTTGAACTCTATATACCAGATTAGCTGATCTTCTGCTATTCTTCTACCATTTTACAGCTTAATTTCTCTGCTTCAAATTGTGTAATTCTATAACATATCTTCCATTCATTCATTATGTTTCTGTGCAGCTTCATAATTCTTTTCTATGTTTAAACTAAGACCATGTACATAATGGGCTTGGGCAAAGTAGAGGATGATATGAACTTTAACCTTAGGCATCCCATGCTCCCTCAGTCTCATGCTTCTTCTCATCCCAGTATTTGTGACTCCATCAACCACTCCTCTAATCAGAATTTGCTTTGAGGAAAGAGTGTTATAAACATTAATTAAATTTTTTTGGTAAGTTTAAGTTACCTTAACTGAGAGGTTTTCCTTATTGACATGTAACTAATTCTGAAATTAAGGACTATTAAAGATACTTCAGGTATCAAATATAGAAGTAAAAGTCATCAGTAGGTTGTGATGGCAATAGTAAAGCACAGAGAGGTTGTTTCCAAAATATAAATTTGGCTGATTTTTTATCTGGATCAAAATCTGACTTTGTGACCCTAAGGGTAGTTTTTGCTACTTTTATCCTCTGACAGACATTATAGAATGATTAAAAATGAGATCTTCGACATTTAAATTTGAACCCAAAAGAGCAATATTTGAGTTAAGGAGAATGATGTCAAACCCAGTGCCAAAAGAAAAACATTTCAAGTCTTGTTATTTCATTTAATTCTTGAAAATATTGTGGAGAAAAAGAATATCCTTGGAAAGAAAAATATCAGAAATGGAGACAGCCTTGGATAAACAGACAATATAACTATTAAAATACCTGATTTGTAATGACTCAAAAGACGTCAGAATCTTCTCCCTTCTTTATCATTTCACCTACTTCTTAAAATAAAATCTTGGGGATGCTGGGATGGTTCAGTGGTTTGTGCGCTCACTTTGCAGCCCAGGGGTCGAGGATAGAATCCTGACCCTGGCCTGTGCATACCCATATGCTGAACTGGGGTGTGCTCCCAGCTCAGTTCTTTCTGGGGCCCATGCAGGAGGCCCACAGCCCAGCTCCTGCCCTGTGCAGCCTCATGCCCACCTATAGAGTAAAACTATAATGAAAACTAATGATGTATGACTATGGAGACTGCTCTGGGCCCACCTACTTCTCTCTGTCTCTGTCTGTCTCTTTCTCTCTCTCCATCAAAACAAAAAACAAATTTTTAAAATGAAATCTTGCCATATTTATTGTAGTGGAAACAACTATTAGATATGTTATTAAAATGTCAGCCTAGAGATAAAAATTAGTCAAAGACATCTCAATTTTTATACTTGTATACCTTAAAAATTACAATTGAAAGCATACATTTAATAATCAGTAATGGGCTACAAAAATACTGGTCTCAAAAAAAGAGGTATGTCTATACCTCTTCAGTGGCAGAGTTTATTTTCTCAAGATGAATGAACCAATAAATATTCCACCTCACACATTCTTCTTTTTTTTTTTTAAATTCTTTTTCTTTATTGTTTTCGACAGAGAGAAAGAGAGAGAGAGATACAGAGACAGAGAGAGAACTGAACTGGGGGAGCGCCCCAGCTCAGCATATGGGTCCGCACGGGCTGGGGCCGGGATTCGATCCTCAGTCCTTGGGGCTGCAAAGTGAGCGCTTAACCCACTGAGCCATCCTGGTTTCCCCAACACACATTCTTCTTACAACGTGACATCAACATTTTGATCAAGAAGTGAGGTCTATATTTCCTTGCTCTCAATTTTTCTCCCTCTCCCTACTCTCTTTCTTTCTGTCTCCATTCACCATGGGATCCAAGCCATCATGTAGTAAGCAAGCCCATACTAGCCCCCATGGAGACACCATACTGAGTTATACATGAAGAGAAATTCATCTTGCCAATAGCTACTCATAAATGCCAGCTACTAGCAAGCCTTCGGATGACAGTAACCTCCAGCCTTTGTGTCTTCCAGCTGAGGCCCCAGACATCATGGAACAGAGATAAGCTGTCCTCTTTGTGCTCTGTCTAAACTTTTAACCATAATGATCTATAATCATAATAAATAGTTCTTTTACTCAAATATATTTTGCATAATTTATTATATAGCCATATTAACTAAAATGTCATCACATTAGAAATATACATGATGTCTTTGTTTTCTAATCTTGGCTTCTGTTGTCAGTGCATTTCATCTTTGTTTAAAGGAATGATGAGATATAGTGCTACTTCACCTATTCCATCCTTTCCGTATCTCCGAATCTCCTACATAGGTATAATACACTTCCAGAAGAGGAACATGGCACAACTAGATTTCATGGCTAAATGAGCAATTTAGAAGCCATACAGTAACAATATATTCTTTAGCCCAAGCTTGTCTAACCTGTGGCCCACAGGCTGCATATGGCCCAGGGCAGCTTTGTATGTGGCCCAATATAAATTCATAAACTTTCTTAAAACATTATGAGATATTTTTGTGATTTCTTTTTTTGATCATCAGCTGTCATTTGTGTTAGTGTATTTTATGTGTGGCCCAAGACACCTCTTCTTCCAATCTGGCCCAGGGAAGCCAAAAGGCTGAACACCCTTGCTTAGCCCTCACTGTGGTGGTACCCAGATACAGAGGTACTCAACTTATTCAACAGATATTTATTGAGTATCTGTATGTATGCAAGATGAAAGAGAGAATTAAGGTTTTAAGTTATTTATACATGACTGGCACAATTAGTTCTTTAAATATTTACAATAGTCTTATGAGATGGAGCTTCACCACAGATGAGACTCTGGGAAGTTAAGTAACTTCCAATATCTAACTGCCAGTGGGTGGTGGAGTCAAAATTCTAACTTATTTGTGTTATGACAAATATGTGCCTTTTGTACTCTGCCTTAATTTTATAATGGGATAATAATAGGAACAACTTCAATGGTTGTCAAACAAATTAAGACAGTTTGTGAAAATTGCCTAGAACATAGTAAATAATAAATATTTAGTATTATTGTTATACCATTTTCTCTTACCTTTTGACTTATTGTTAGACACTGTAAAAAGAAAGAAATGAGTAAATTATAGTCTTCACCTTCGGTAAGTTAACTTTATAGCTTTGGGGGAGTTGAGTTGGAGCTACAGTGGTTTAAGTATTGATGCAAATGCAAAAAAAAAACCAACGTATTATCTAAAATAAATTTTAATAAATGACTCAGAAATGTACAGGAAAGTGATTACATTCACTTGAGACATCAAGAAAGATTTCATAGATACAACAGTAATAAGGCTGAACCTTGATGGTTACAATTTTATTTTAACAGACAGGAAGAGTGGCTAATTCTATGTAAAAAAAAATTGCATAGAAAACATACATAAGCAATGGGAGCTATTCAAATATTCTAAGTAGTTCAGTATCCTCATAGAAAAGAACTCAAATTTTTAAAAGAAAGATTAGATATGTTTATAGCCTTAGGGGAAGGAGTCAATACAGATTTTACGGACTGAAATAAAAATGTGATAGTTACCCTGTAAGAGGTGAGTGGGGGCTGGATTGTGGGAGATGGAACTAGAGTTGGCCTTGAACAGCAAGTGGATTACCTCCTCTGAGAGTAGAGGAAACTGTGGCCACAGATGAAAGGACAGCAATGGAAGAAGGATGCATGTGGTAGCCTGAGGTCCTCCATTGAATAGGAAAGGGGACTTCATGAGTGATGAAAGAGAATTTGAGGTGGATGGGGGATATTTAGAATGGTTTTGAAAGGGAATAGAAGAAGCAGTTGAAGAAGGACACACCCAAGGATAGTTGACAATTTTGCTCCCAAAATATTTGTTGTTCCCCTTTCATGTGCTAGCTGTTGAGAGCACAATAATCAACAAAGTACATAGTGACTCTGCCTTCAAGACTGAGATTAGGTAAGTAAATGGAAAATTATTATTCCATGTGCTATAGCCAAATAAAAGTCTACTGCATAGACAACTAAAGGGGCACAGCTTAAGAAAGGCAATAAACCTCAAGCTTGTGAGTTAGAGCAATGCCTTCCATAACCCATGACATCTAGATTGAAAATAAGAACAATAATAATAAAACAGTAGGTGTTAACCAAGCAAAGGGAGAGAGAAGAATGAGGGAAATGTTGTAATATATGGTCTAGTGGGTGAAAAGACCTACAATTATAGGAAGTCTGGCATATTTTTCCCTGAAAATAGTACCTTCTTTATTTACATGTTACACCAAGAAGTATGAACTAAACCCCCAAGATATTAGGGAAGCACTGTGGTTTTGCATAGGAGAAAAATCAGATCAACTCTAGAATTTGGAAAGATATTTTAGTTAAAGCTCTTGGTGTCAAAAAATAGAATCTTATTTGATCTAACATAAGCAAAAAAAAAAAAAAAAGAAAGAAAGAAATTTCTTAACTATACATTAGAGTGCTTTTCAACCTTTTTCATATTCTGGCACAGATGGAAATAATATTTATACAGCACCCTGGGGAAAATAGATGGGCTGCTTGTGGCAGGAGGCAATGAGTCTGGGAACTCCAGCTGACCCAAGGGCTTAAGAGGTCAATATCACAGCACACATCTTTAACATACCAGCTGGGGAGCTCAGAACCATTATATAAAATTATAGGCTCAGGGGTAAATCATGAACCTGAAAGACTGGCTGAGCCTCATGAGGGGCTGAGGCTAGAAACTCTAAAGTCATCAGAAGACAAACCTCTCTCTTTTTCTGGGGTACTAGGGTCCCATATCTGCTCCTTTCTATATATATTTCTCCTTTCTCTCTCCTTGAACTAGATTCATAGCTTTCAGGTGCACATGGCAGAACATACTGCCCTATAACTTCCACATGTGAAAATCTTTCCAGTTAAAATAGTTAATAATCATTTTTAGTATTAACCTCAACTTCCCAATAAAAGAGTATATGACTGGGGACACTGGGATGGCTCAGTGGGTTAAGCGCTCGCTTTGCAACCTGGGAGACAGAGGATCAAATCCCGGCCCTGGCCCATGCAGACCCACATGCTGAACTGGGGTGCGCCCCCAGTTCAGTTCTTGCCGGGGCCTATGTGGGAGGCTCCTGGCCCAGTTCCTGCCCTGTGCAGCCCTGTGCCCACCTGTGGGAGTGAAACTATATGGAAAACTAATGCTGTCAACTGTGGAGACGGCTCTGGGCCCTCTCCCTTCTCTCTGTTTCTCTCTGTCTCTCTCCTTGTCAAAAAAGTAATAAAAGTAAATCTGTAAAAAAGTATATGATTGGCCCAGGTATCCATCTTGTTTGAATTTTTTTGTTGTGAGTCAGAAGTAATAAACAGGGCCACAGCACCCACCATCATGTGGTAGGAAATGGGTATTTCCAGAGAAGGGGCTATAGAAGTGGCAGATGTTGAAGATCTCTCTAGTTGCAATGTGAACTTTATCCAGAAGGAAAGGCAATATGGGAGTCCTAGAGATGAACTGAGAGGCTGCTGTGGTTAGCCAAGACAGGGTCCAGAATGGCCAGGGCTGGAGTAAGATAGGTTGACCAGATGTACATATGGTCAGCCTAGTCTCACTGGGCTAAATTCAAGGTGTCAGTAGGTTGACCATAAGTGCTGCTTGAAATGAAACAGTACCATTATTTTTTGTCCCATTTAAAACCGGACATCTGGTCATAGAGTAAGAGCCATAGTATTTAAGTACAGAGATCTGAGCAACAGTGTTAAGGCAGAGCTAACATGACTTGGGGTTTGATTCTATGTGAGTGCAAAAAATAGGGACCCAGATATCTGGCTTGAACAACCAGGTGAAGAGAATGTTATCTTTCACTGATCAAGGACAAACAAGGGATAAATGAAATGAGTTTCAGTACTGGATAGAAATTTAAAGTTTCCATGGGAAATCCCAGTAGATCTATCCAATAGGCAGCTGGTTACAGCAGAGCTATCCAAAAAGATAGAATTAGGAGTGTTTTAAATATTGACTGAAATTTTGAATAAAATTTTGCAGTTATGGAGTTTAGGGGGAGAGATAAGTGGTAGAAGAGTGGAAAGGCCTCTAAAAATCAAAACAGTGAATTATGAAGGATGGTCAGTCAGAGAGGCCTCAGAAGGGCAGAAGAAAAACATAAAAATAAAGAGGGAAAATCAAAGACAAAAAAAGAGGGGTGGGGGGATGTTTTCTATAAGTAGGAAGTAGTCACTGGTGCCGAATGCCAAGAAGTGAAACAGAAAACAGAATAAAACGGGCTCAGTGGACTTAGCAGTAAGAACGTTGGCAAGAAAGCAGTTTAAATCAAGGGATGAGTACAGAGAGCAAATTAGAAAGCATTTAAGAGTAAATGGGAGGCAAGACAACAGAGCGTGAACATGACTTATAAGAAGTTTAGCTGTGAAAAAGCAGAGAGGTATGCAATAATGAGAGAGTTATGGGCTGAGAGAGTGTTTAGTTTTGTTCGTAAATATGTGTCATTAATTCCATGATGTCATTAATTCCAATGGCGTGTTGGCTGGCATCCTCAGGCTAAATAAAGAGTGGAGCTTTGAAATGGTGTCAGTGGCTCAAAAAGAGTGCTGAATATTTGATACATGTGACTACAAATGCAGAAAATAATGCTTCACTTCAGGATTTGGAAGTGGATTCTCTGTCATTCAACATATATCAGGTGGGCAGAGTCTTCAAGATACCAACAGAAATCATGGTCATATCACCCCAATGAAATCAAACCCTGAACATGGAGTGGAGCCTCACTGAAAAGGAGCAGGCTGTTCCTAAGGAAAAATGAGGCAGCTCGGGAGAAAAGACAACCCAGAGGAAACGGAAGGACAATTCAGGGCTATAAAACATATAGCATCCGATGCATGCAAACAAACAGAAAATAAAAGGAGAGAAATAAGCTGGTAGCTAAAAGAAAACAGTATCAAGGGAAGGCATAGGCACATGGTGTAGTTTGTGTTGTTTTTATAGAATGGAGAGACCTTAATACATAATTATGTCTAGCACACAGTAGATATTCAATACATATATACAATCATGAAGGAAGAAGGAAGGGAGGGAGGGAAAGAGAGGAAAGGAACAGACACAGGAAAGGAGTGGGGGAGAAAAAGTATGTAGGCTCAGTAGGGAAACTCTGAAATTGATGTCATTGAAGAGATAAAAGAAAAGAAAAAATGATGGAGCTAAGTTCCAGTGAAGTTTGAAAAGGATGGGGTCCAATCCTGTGGGTTTGTTTTTACACTTGATCTTAGCCAAAAGGCTGAGAAGCAATGGGGTTTATTTTTAAATTGACTGAAGTAAAATGTTTTGGAAGAGAAGTAACAAAACAAAAAAGAAAAAAGGATTGAAATATTTGAAAGAGTAGAACAAAGTTCCAGAAAATGAAGGCTGATAACATCAAAGATGAATATAGTATCTTAACATGGTACTTAAAGGATGAGATGAGCTACTCTTCCTCAGCTTTCATGAACAATAAAGTAAAAAGTTAAACAGAAACCCCTTTGTTGATTATTTTATTGATTTGTTGATTTTTTACATAAGAAGCTAAACTGCAATCTCTAATGAGAACCAGATGTAACAGGATGCTGAAATGAACTAAAGCCCTCGATAATAAATATCACACTGTAATCAAGTACAAGATACAAATGCAAGATTTCAAAGGAGGTGGCCCAAAACCCATTGTGTGGTTATTAATCTCATACCCACATTTAGTGCATAAAGGATTTGGGAATTCCAGAGGAAGTGTGGAGGAAAAAAGAACTTTGTGGAGAGCTGGTATCCTCAGAAACTCCTTCCCAAATGGGAGAAGTCAGAGTTGCCTCTTCTTCACCTCACTCCTAGGAAAGGGGGCTCTGTGGGCACCACTCAGAGGGTTTGATACATGTCCCTGGAGAGACCTGGTGGGTTGTTTGTCTGCCTCACACCTAAGAAATCAAGATTCACCGCTCTGTCGGGAAATGGAGTGAGTAGGAACTGGCCGCACAGGGAGAGGCCTGTGCTTGGTATTGCTCAGGGAAAAGGGGAGGGGTTTTTCCAATAGACTCAATGTGGGCCCCTGGTAACGGACATAACAGAAGCCTTTTTAAAGATCCTTGGCCTTGAGGGATAAGAGAGGTTAAGCAGAAAAAACCTGGAGGTACTCTGCTGGAGGCAAAGAGCTCTTCAAGATACTCCACGGAAACAATTTAAGAAAGATGAGCTATTTCCGTGAAGGTCACTGTTGATAAGAGATTCCCAATGAGGCATTTCCTGGCAGCTCACAAAAGTAACAGGACAGATAGACATCCATGCCCAGAGACTGCTGACATCAAATCTTGAATGTTTTCTTCAATTACAATTTTCCCACTTCTCTTAATTTTACTTCCTATGCCCTCATCCATACTCAACTGTAAAAGGGTCAAAAACTCTGGTAGAAAGATGAAAAGAGAGTAGTATTTCTAGGTTGGGAGAGAAAGAATCCCACCAACCTTTTCTATCATTTCCCCGTAAAGGAGGCGAGCCTGAGTAAGTCCAAGGAGGGAGACAATTAACTTAAAAATAATTTGGGAGTGTTAATTATTATACCACACTAGGTATATTAATTATGGAAATGAAACTAATCTGTATCTTGAAATAACTGGGGAAATTTTCATTATTCTTGAGTGACCAGGAAAAGTCATGGGTTTACCTAAGATTTCATCCAAGGGTGGGTTAAGTGCTAAATAGGTTTGAACACTGAAAAAAATTTGACTTATTTTCTGATTGCCCCACAAGATCCTCTTGTTTATCCAGATGTTTACACAGGTATTCATAACCCTTCTACTCTTTGCTCTCTTCCTCCAGGTAATAGAAAAACAGACATTTCTAGTATCTTGAAAATTTTACCTGTCTTGCAACTTGAATTTTAAAAAAGCAATACAGTAATGGCAAAATCAGACAATACGTAAAGTTATTTCATTTTGTAAAATGTTGAAACACAGTTGCTTTTCATTTATTTTGGGGGAGGAGTGAGTTAGAGGAAGTATGAAGAAAAATTCCTTTAACCTATAGAATATAATCTGTGCTATTATTACAACAGATTGCTAAATTAATTTATTCTTTTACTAGGGTTTTAATGCTTATCCTTAAACTATATTTCATCAATTAAATGATCCCAGGTAAACATATTTATTAAGAAAATAATGAAATCTGTATCTTAGTGTTAAGGGCTACTTCTGTCCTTGTGCTTATGGTTTCACAGTCTAAATTATTTGCTCTAGGTAGAGAGTTCTTTATCATTTACTTTCTGAGAATTGAAGACTAAAATGTGGAAAGCTGATTTTTATGAGCAACACTTGAAAATATAAAGCAATCATTTTGAGGTGAACCGAAGTCTCTGATTATTAAATAAATCAACAACATACTCAAGTCAAATACTAGAATTTAGGGTGTCATCTCACACATTGATTAGCTAAATTTTCATGTAGTGACTAACCCAAGCCATTTGGAAATAAAATAGGTTTGCATTTACTGAACCATTCTTGCAGTAGAACGTTTCCACAACATATTCTCTACCAAAATAAATTTTTGCTTAATAGCTTGTTGAAATATCAATGCTGCATTTTTATAGAGGTCTTTTGAGGTTTTAAATTTTGGAGAAGTAAAAGGTAAATTTATTTTTTTTCCTATGAGAGACAGACTTGTTCAATTTTTCATTTGAAGCATAATGCTTTTTCAGTTTGTAGTTCTATAAAGCTTAAATTTTTGTTGAGTTCAAACGATAAATTCAAAATAGAGTGAAACTGCTTTTTAGAACAGTTCTCTATTTGAAAAAGTCACAATACAGTAGACTGTCCATGGGGATTGGTTGATGCGTGATAAATGTACCTGGCAGTCTCAAGCAACCAGCAAAACTCTAAAGAAACAGGCAAAAAAAATCAGTTATTCTGTGCTAATTGCTTAAGAGTTTTGCTGGTTGCTTGAGTACTGGTTAACTGTTAGTGTACAGTTCATAGATAATATTTTGTCTATTAACACAAAGGTTCACATGCCTTATTAAAAATTTATTTTAATATATTTTCTCCCAATGCTAATATTCTTTTTTTTTTTTTTTATTGCTTTTGACAGAGAGGCAAAGAGACAGAGAACAGAGAGAAGGGGGAGGGCCCAGAGCAGTTTCTATAGTTGTACATCATTAGTTTTTTCAATATAGTTCATTCCACAGGTGGGTGTGGGGCTGTGCAGGGCAAGAACTGGGCCAGGGCCTCTCACATGGGAGGCACACCCCTGCTGGGGGCCTCCCACATGGGAAGCTCACCCCAGTGAGAAATGAACTGGGAGCACACCCCAGTTCAGTATATGGGTCCACAAGGGCTTGGGCTGGGATATGATCCCTGGACTCCAGGGCTGCAAGGCAAGTGAAATATTACCAGGGCTGAGCCATCCCAGCATCCCTGGTAATATTTTTTTAATGCTACAAAAATAGAAAGAACAAACACAGTAGACTCTCTGCTAACCGGAACTCAAACAACTGGTACTGTCAAGCAACTGGTTAACTGAGAGTCTACTGTGTTACACCTTTACCAAGATTAGAGAGAGATCTGGGAACATAATTTTGACTAACCTGAATTAAAAAACCTGATATAAACCCAACCAAATGTTCTTTTTTATGGTCTATGGAATGGAAACACTTCTTATTCATCACAAATCTAGAAGTCTCATATTCAGTCTCTAACTCCAAAATCTGTTTCTTAACTTGGCACAAGGTGTAGAAAGTACAGAGTCAGGCTTTAATATTACTATTGAGCAGTGTCTCTGGAAAGAGATTAATAACTGCTTAGCTGGGAGTTTTTACCTTCTGCCAGAGAATGTCTTTGCATGGAAGCAATTTTTAAAACTCCCTACTGTGATCATTAAAAATAAAATATACCCATAGCATTGGAACTCAGAGCCCATATGTTTGCTTCTTCTCATATCCTCAATGCACATTCCTTAGGAAAGGAGCATGTGGCTTGTGGAGGCAAAGAGTACAGCTTATGGCCAAAATGAAGCCAAAGCCCTCCTTTAAGAACCACTGTGTTGCAAAGATAATTTGTTCCCAGAACTTCGAAAAAATATTTCACCTGACAAATGCTAATCCATGTAAGAAGCATAAGGAATTTCATGCCAGAAAATTGAGAATACTTTATAACACATTAAGTTGAAACTCTGTTTTCAAAATTTTACTGTAATTTATGCCCAGCTTTTAAAACAAAAATTTGATATGATTCTAAAGAGATTCCTTTGGGCTTCTTCCCTGTTTTCTTAGCTTCCCTATTGTGTAACACGTTATCAGAGTGTTCATAGAAAATCTTGGACCAGCTGTACAATCCACTGTGTTGCCCTAGTTTCCATGCCCACCCCCAGTTAGAGTCCTGTGGCTACCACTTCTTTGTTAATTTATTCATATATTCACTCAGTAAATTTCAATCCACAAAAGCAAAGATCAGCATTATTCCTGGGGTCCCTGATCACAGTACAGAGTAGACATTTAACAGTTAACACAAGAGACGCAGACTTTGCCATCATGCCATTTGTGTCTAAGAAGAAGAGAATGATGTTAAAGCATCGCTGATATTATTAATTATTCAAGTACTATTGAGGTAATTATTACAAATGACAGTATAGGGAATAGCGAAAGGGTATAATGGGGGAATCGGAACTAATTTGGGGTCTTCAGAGTCTGACAGCCTATAGGGTAGAGGCTTTGCAAGCAAAAGAAATGATGATACCAACAGCATTAAGTGGAAAGGATATGGTACACTCTACAAAATGGGTAACTAAAGCAGGTTTCTCAGCTGAGCTCTCATGGAACTACAAGATGGATTCTATGATGTTGCTAGGGGTTTCACTAGATTGGGAGGAAGAGCAGAACATTTTTTAAAACTTCACAGACCACACGATGTTAGCATTTGTTGTGATGGCTTGTTACTGAGAGCACCAATAGCAATTGCATCAGTGGTCTTACAGCCCCACCTGACAGTGTCCAATAGGACTGTGCCACTTAATAGATAGCATTCTCAGGTTTTCTACCAGTTAGGGGACTTCACTATGTCACTGACAAATGGTCAGCATTGTGTTGCACAAAAGGGAGGGTAGTAGATTAATGACATCAGCCTCTCCCTTCCAAATTGTCTTCCACAACCTCCTCTTAAATGCCAATAACTGCCTTATGGGAATGACTGAGATCTGGTATAACAGAAATCATAAAGAATTTTTTTTTATTTCAAATAAGGTATTTTTATATGTCAAGACAATTTTTCTCAAGCTACTCTGTTGTTTCTATAAATGTATGGATTGTGTAGGTTTTACAGTTCATTACATTGTGAAGTTTCATATTTTTGTAATTTTTCTCATTTGTTATTTATCAAGTCATTCCATTCTGTTTGTACTTTATCAGTGGTTGTTTTCCAAAATAGCTGACACTTCATCATGATATTTCTTTTATTGTTAAATTTATTAGAGTTAATCAGTTAGTAAAAATTACCTAAGTTCCAGGTTCATTATGACATTTTTGAAGACAGAGTTTGAAGCATAAGAGGATTACAGAGCTATGTCTATAAATAATTCTGATAAGGTTAATGAGAAGAGTTACAAACTTCTAAGTCCTTTCTCTGGGAGAAGATATACAAAATAAGTTCATTTTAACAATTTAATAACTAGTTATCAATGAATTTTGCATGGGTTGATTATCCAAGTTGTTGAATTTCGTTGTGCAAATGCATCACTGGACACAGGAAAATTAAAAAGGCACTTGAGTAAAAATCATAGCCATTCGACAAATAAAGGTATTGGTTATTGTAAATGGCTATTAGAATCTCAAAACAAGACTAAAACTTCCATTTTTAAAGAAGTAACATTTAATCAAAAGACGCAGAAAGCAAGTTATTTAATAATAGAACTTATTGTCCAGAAAAAAAAAAAATCATGTACTTGGTGAGAATCTAATAATGCCAGCATATAAACATAAGAGTGAGGAAAATGCTGACAAGTTGTAGTAGGAGAAATTAAAAAGGTTCCATATTGCACGATATGATAAGTTGTCACATTGATGACATGTCATAGGACGCTGAGAGCTTTGGGGTAATAAACTAAACAGCTTCCCATTGCAAGTTGAGGAGTCATCAGATTTGATTTGTAAATGTCATGTTGCAGCATTAATATGATTTCTAAGTGGTAAAATTCAAGAAAATGTTCTACAGCATCTAGCTTGCCCCCAACAAGCAAAGGCCGAGATCTAGTTAATGCTGGGCCATCATAGGTAGAAACAAAAGGCCCGTTCTTGGGATATTATTGGCATCTGTTCTGATGGTGCTTCATGGACGATTAGTACATAAGAGGTTCTGTGTTTATTATAAAAAAAGAAAATTCTAATATTGTCATACTCATTAATGTCTTTAGTAAGAGGAACCCATATCAAAAACTCTTCAACATGAAATAAAGATGTTGTAGGTAATGTTATAAAAATGATTATCTTTAATAAACAAAGATTGGTTCACTCAAGATTTTCAGAAACCTGGACAATAAATTTGCTACTTACAAAAATACACATAGTTATGATAGGGAGAGATCTCTACAAGGTGTGTAAACTGCAGGAATACTTAAAAGGGCAAAGAAGGCCAGATTTTACCAAGTGCTTGGATGATAAAGAACAGCTGCAGACTAACCTTCTTTTCAAACACTTTTCATCACTTGAACCAGTTAGACAAGTCTCTGCAAGGCCCTGAAGAGAATGTTTTGACTTCAAGTGACAAGACATTTTTGGCTTTAAAAGAAACAGAATCATTGGGAAAAATCATGTTGCAACAGGAAACTTTGATATTTTTTTCCCATGCTGCTTGGATTTGAGAGTGAGAATGATTGTCAGCAAGTCTCTAGTCTTACTGAAATGCAGTTGGAGGAATCGCAGGACAAAACCACTTTGATTATTCTCCCATTTAACACAAGAGCCTGGCCAGGTGGGGGGCCCTTTCCCTGACTCTTCTTCAACCTAAGAATTCTATTTTGTTTGCTTGTTTGTTTATAGAGTGAAAAACAAGCACATTTCACATTAATGAGGTGAATTTCATTGTTTTCAGTTTATATATGTACAGGCTTATAAAAGAGATCAAGAAAACAACATATGTGAATAATAATATTGTAAATGTCTAGGCCTATATTTGAGCCTGATATGTGAAGAAATGTTTTCTTCAGCAAGAAAACGTTTTTCTAAGTCTTTTATATTATGGTGCTTACACCTATATTTTTTATTCACATTGCTTTGGCTAATGATTTTGGTAGCATTACTATTTAACATTGTTAGTAACTTTTCATGTTGAAATAGCATTAATTAAAGTTAATTTATGACTTTTATTTAATTGAAATCTATAGAGCTTATCATTTGAAAAAGTAAAGACTTTCTTAGCTCAAGCAGTTATTTAAAAGAAATATATTATATTTACTTTATAATAAAAAGTATTAAAAGGGGAGAATAATCATTTCAAAAACATTAAATAACATTTTTAAGAATTTAGAGAAAAAGTCATTTTTAGCTTTAAAAAAGAAAAATGCTATTATTTTTATACATACCATATACCAAACCTCATTACATTATAAATAGTAGAAATTTATAATAAGACTTTCAGTTCTATTTGTACACTTCTTAAAAACTAAACTTAAAATTTTAAATAAAGGAAAAGCTAAAGTTTCCCTTAGCAACATGTTGACTTGTAGTAAAGCTGAAATCCTTTTTGCAGAGGTAGAACAACATGAAGGTTGGCTAACACATGGACCAAAATAAAATAAGCTAAAAATATCATTTTCCACTCAAGAAAACATTGAAATATTTCACTTCTTCAGTTAAATATGTTTCTAATATTTTATTCTATTTGATGTTATTATAAATGAGATTGTTTTCTTGTTGGTATATAGAATCACAACTGGTTTTTGTATACTAAATTTCTAAACTGCAACTTTACTCAATTTGCTTATTAGTTCTAACAGGTTTTTAATTGAGTTTTTAGGATTTTCAATGTTATATATTTGCAAATAATGAGTTTTACTTCATGATGATGCCTTTTATTTCTTTTTCTTCCCTAATTGCTCTGGCAATGATTACCAGTAGTATGTTAAATAAAAGTGCAAGAGTGGGTATCCTTATTTAGTTCCTGATATTAGAGGAAAAGCTATCAGCTTTTTGCCATTATGCTTGCTATGGGCTTGTCATATATGGCCTTTATTATTTTAAGGTATGTTTCCTCTACACCCACTTTACTGAAATTTTTATCAGGATAACAATTGTCAAATGCTTTTCTTTCTTTCTTTTTTTTTTTTGCATCTATTAAGGTGATCATGTGATTTGTATCTTTAATTTTGTTAATGTGGTATCTGACACTGACTGACTTATGGGTATATGATCTTTTGAATGCATTGGTAAATTTGGTATACTAATATTTTGTTGAGGAATTTTGCAGTGTTCATCAAGAATATTGGCTAACAGTTTTCTTTTCTTGTAGTGCCCTTGTTTGAAAAGAATTGCTATTAATTCTTCTTTAACTGTTTGCTGTAAGTCGCCAGTGAAGTCATCTAATCCTGGAGACTTCTTTGTTGAGAGGTTTTAAATTTCATTACTAGTAATTGTCTATTAAGATTTTCTATTTCTTCATGATTCAGTCTTGGTAAGTTGCATGTTTCTAGAAATTTATCCATTTGTCCAATTTGTTAGTGTACACTTGTTCATAGTAGTCTCTTATGATCATTAGTACTTATGTGGTATCATCGGTAATGTCTCTTCTTTCATTTCTAATTTTATTTATTTGAGTCCTCTCTCTCACTCCCTCTCTCCCTACCTCCCCTCTTTTGTTAAGTCTAGCTAAAGCTTTCTCTATTTTACTGTCCTTTCAAAAACTGTTTTTTTGTTTCATTGACATTTTCCACTGCATTTTTAGTTTCTATTTTATTTATTTCTGCTCCGTTCATTGTTATTTCCTTCCTTGTACTAAATTTGGGCTCAGTTCTCCTTTTTCTAGTTCCTTGGGATGCAAAGTAAGGTTTTTTTGAGATCTTTCTTTATTCTTAATGTGTTTACTGTTTTTCTCTTGATACTTTTAAGATACTCTCCTTTTCTTTAACTTTTAATAAGTTAATTATTATAGGACTTGATGTGGGTCTCTTGGAATAAGATCTGAAGTTCTAAAGAATAAAATGGTGACTACAGTGGATAATACTTTATTGTATATTTAAAATTTTCTAAGAGCAGAATTTAAATATTCTCCCAAAAAGAAAAAAACAAAACAAAAACAAGGTAAATATGTGAGGTGATGGATGTGCTAATTAAGTCAATGGAGGAATCCTTTTACATATATTAAATCATCATTGTACAATTTAAATATGCCCCTCAATAAAAAAAATAAATAAAATCCTTAAAAAAAGCACTAACAATTGTAATTAGATTATGTTGTATACAATTTACTGTTTATACTAACATACTGAGAGCTGCAGATTCAATAATTTTTATACAGGAACCTCCAAAATCTGAAAATTATTTTAAGGGTTTTCCCTCCTTCCCCCACCCCCGAAACTACAGGATAACAATGAGAAAGGCTGGACTAGAGAAGAGGAAGTAAAAGGTTGATATTTACTGGCTAAGGCTGGTTAGGTTAGGACCAGATCTGGAGTAGAGCTACCATAGACTGAATGTTTATGTCCCCAGAAAATTCATATGTTGAAACCTAATCCCCAATGTGGTGGTATTTAGAGATGAAACCTTTGGGAGGCAACTGGGTCATGAGGGTAGATCCTTCATGAATAGGATTAGTACCCTTATAAAAAAGACCCTAGAGAGTTCTCTTGCCCCTTCTATGATGTAACACAACAAAGATACAGCAAAAAGATAGCCATCTAGGAACTAGGAAGTGGGATCTCATCAGACACTGAATCTCCAGATGTCTTGATATTGGACTTCCCAGTATCCAGTAAAGCTGAATTTGGCTAAAAGAACAAGATTTGGCCTGAAGATCATACCCATTGTGATCTAACAAAAATTAAGGGACAGCATAAGCAAGAGTACATTTGTTAAAGTTGTTGGTGCCAAAGCCAAATCAGGTAAGGAAAAAGGTAAGTATGGGATGAGCAATGGGAAGCAGCAAATTAAGAAAACCTTGAGAAGTTGGTTGTGAAGGAGATTAGAGAGATAGGGTGGTTATTGTTAATCCTGTCCTTAACACAGAAGGAACTGTGCATACAGTACAAATAGTGGCCCATATGCCATACATTTAAATATTTGAAGTTGTAAACTGACACATATTAAACAAAAGATCTATAGCCCTACCTTAAAAAATACATACCAGAAAGGCCAACTTCAAATTTGAAATGTGTGGACTTCTCAGATTTGTGTACTAAGATGTGATAGCATGGAGAGTACCTGTTTCAAGTCTGTATCCTTGGCTAGTAATTTGTTTATCCTTCTCTTTTGGTCCCCTAGGGACCTCTCACACATGTATGCGAACACCACAGTACTGACGTCCAAGCTATAGCCACAGTCCCTGCAAATGCTCTCAATTGGCTACATCTCTGACCCAAGTGCAATGTGGTCCATGCTTGGGAGAAGGACCCTGAGAAGAAGCTTGAGCAGGTCATGGAAACGGGATTGGGGTTGAAGTACTTGAAATATGATCTAGAACAGGGGTCTCCAAACTACGGCCGGATGTGACCCGCAAGGTCCTCTCATCCGGCCCATGGAGACCTTTTTATCTGAATAAAGTAATATTAAATAAATAATTAAAAACAACATCTAAGTTTTGATTCTTTTTTATTTGGACCTCGAGTGTGTAGTCATCCCCAAACTGCTGTTTGATAGCTAATGCGGCCCATGGGCTGAAAAGTTTGGAGACGCCTGAAAGGGAACAGAAGTTTTGGGTGGATATAGCTACTTGGTCCTGTGGACTACTGGCTCTATAAACAGCAATGTCAAGTCAGATCCAAGCCCTCTGAAGCACAGGACCTATGTCAGAGATACCAACCACTTCCTTGGTTCTGAGGATGGTAGGGATAGCTCAAAAGAGGGCATTTTTAAAACTCCAGGCACATTTTCCCCTCTTTTGGAAATGAATTGTATTTGGCAGGTAAGTAGGATGGTCTGTTTTTATTTTAGTTTTTCCTATTCAATATTATCTAGAGGAGAAAATCAATAGGCTGCAGTATGGTTCCAAATGAAATGGGCTGGTTACTGAATTCTTGTAAGACATTTACTTGTGAGTTATTTATTCAAGTTCACTGAATAAGCAATTTACAAATCACTTTTCATTAAACTTGATTCAGCACTCTCAAGTAAGTAAATAGTGAACCTCTATCAGGCTTTTTGTTCAATGTCAGTCTTGCCTAAAGATGGGATGCTGAATTTACGTTATAAATCTAACTCTATTTTGCTATATTTGGATTCTGGTTTGGTGTTACTATTCCTGAGATTTAGATAAAGGCTAGAACTATATTAGCAGAATAAAACAAAAAATAAAAACCTGCAACGTTATTTGCTGCAACAATATATTTCAAGTAAGATGATTTAGCCTTAATTATCCATATAACCAGCTTAATTCTCTTCTTCATTTTATTAGTGCAAAACTGTCCAAATATATTTTTCCTAGCTGTGTTCCTTTTAAACTTTGATAATAATATTAGATTAAAAAAATCTTATATTCTGTATCTAAATCTGAAATGGGCAGATCTTCACAAAAAGATTTTTTAATATATTTTTTCATATGTCAATATAGCTAATACATTACAACAATATTTTATGTAATGCTATAAAGTGTACGGATTTTAGAAATAGCCCATTTAAAAAAGACAATATTAATGTTCTATTATTCTGTTTCGTTTCTCTACTTACACCCAAAAAAGGAGAGAAGCAGTGTATTAAAGTTTTTATTGTTTAAGAAATCAGTAGAAAACAAAACAATGAGAAGAAATTACCTGTTACTTATCAAAAAATTAACTATTTTTATAATTAATAAACTGGAAGAATCAGAGATTAGAGATATGAAACAAAGTCATGGTTAGTTACTTACAAATAACAAACTGACCTAAAGGTTAATCAATGAAAATTATTCCCAGAAAGCCTCTTGTTACATGGATTTATACAACTAGATTATGTGGCATATAAATGCCTTATGAATTACTCCCACGTGTTTCCTTCTATTAATATTTCTCCCATGTTTAATGTGCAGTATAATAAGAGGCCCCAAAGTAGTATTTAGAACTCTTACGAGTTGTTTTAAAATCAGAAAGATTTCAAAAGTTTTGATAACATTAGTGATTGCTTTTCCTCATTAGGATAAACAGCTTTTGAAAAATATTAATAATAAGGCAGTAGGTAGAGGCTGACCCATATGCATATTATACAACTACAAGTAAAGAGAACAGATATCCATACCCATAAATCAGGTTTTACTGATGTTTTCCCTAGGTTCACGGGTACAAATATGTCCACCTTCTTTTGGATGTGAAATAAAAAAGCAGAAAGTAAATAAACAAGAGAGTGGCCAGATGACTTTGTCTTGATCCTGAGCAATTGAAAAAATCTGGTTTTTATCTTGGACCATACACATAAAGTGGCTCTTGTCCATAAAATACCTTTAAGATGCCCTTGCCACTTCCCTCACTGCAGAGCACCCCTGCCTCATTCAGAATGTTGATCAGGCAGCAGAAATACTGGTCAACAAGGACACAAAGACTCTTCAACTAAATGGGTCAGAGTGGCAACAACTAACTGCCATTCACACTAAAAATGCACCCAAACATTTAGGCGGCAAGCTAAGTCTTCCTTGGAAATCTACCAAGAATGATTCAGTACTTAAAGTTGTCTTTTGTGTGATTCTATAAGCAAAGATTTTTTAAAAAAATCATAATTGGCTTAAAACCAAAGTACAGACAGACGTCATGGCACAAGACAAGCATTACATCCACTACAGAGGATTCTCTCCTGACCAGAATTTTTGTGAGCAGATTTGAGATTATCTATTCTTAAGCAAAGAGAAAGTAGAATATAGACAATGACAGCCAACACAATACACAGCTTTCACAAATTGCTGTATACAAATATGCATACTAGACTGAATAAAGTTCTTATCATAGTGTATTGATTAGTTCACTATCAAAAAGTCCTCTTATTGTTTTTGCAAAACACTAAGTTAAAAACACCTCTATAACTGTAAAGGGAAAGCCGGGATGGCTTAGTGGGTTAAGCGCTCACTTTGCAGCGCCAGGGACCGGGGATCGAATCCTGTCCCCAGCCCGTGTGGACCCATGTGCTAAACTGGGGAGTGCCCCAGTTCAGTTCTCTCTCTGTCTCTGTATCTCTCTCTCTCTCTCTGTCAAAAATAAACAAACAAACAAACAAACAAATAAATAAAAAACACCTCTATGTACTATTCAGTATAGTTAGATAGCTGAACTGAAATATATCAGGTTGTTAAGTTATGCTTCTAATGAATACAGTACGTGACCCAGGTATTCTGTACCCCATTTGAATGAAGCACATTACATAAACAATGGATTTAACAAAATGGATCAAAAGTAGAAAAGAACATTCTAAAAGTTTTGCGATAATCCTTAAATCTTTTCTAGAATAATTTACAATATATGAATAATATAATTAATAGATTCCTAGTATATATGTTTGGATAAGCTAGAAATATAACTTTGTATATTATATAATAACTTAAATCAATTGCAAGCCTCCACAGAGAGAAGAAATATTAAATTTTGGGTTTCTATTCTTCCTTTTCCAGGTTGTATCAAAGAGAAAAAAAGATTTACACGTGGTCAGTCCCTAACCAATGGGAGAAGAGAGAGGCATAGATTCTCGGATCCTTGAATCACTTGGGCACAAGGTAAGGTCCAGCCTCTTAGTAATTCTTTTTTTAAAAAATATTTATTTATTTTTGACGAGAGAGAGAGAGAGAGAGAGAGAGAGAGAACTGAACTGGGGGAGCTCCCAGTTCAGCATATGGTTCCACACGAGCCAGGGCCGGGATTTGATCCCCGGTCCCCGGCACTGCAAAGTGAACGCTTAATCCACTGAGCCATCCCGGCTTCCCCCTTTTAGTAATTCTTAAGTCAGTGAACTGGAGGGGTGGGCTCTCTGTAAAGCTTTCTATGGCTTGCAATTATCTATAGGAAGCATGCAGTCATTTCTACTTTGGGGTCTTATATTATCTGTGGGCTCTACAAGAAATAAACATGGTTGATGCTCCCTCTAAGGCCCTTTAACACATTTGTATCTCATTTCTTCTTAATTTCTTCCTTTCCCAGACTAAGAAAAGTGCTGCAAACTAGGTTTAGGAGCCCAGACACTTTTCCATTTATTTCTCCCAATATTTAGTCTAATCTTTAAAACTTCTTCCTCTCCTAAAGACTTTGAATTTTGGAAACCACAGTTAGGATAATGTATGGAGTTTTTTCTCTCTGTACTGTTACAGCTGATATACTTCAAGGATTAAACATAAATTACCCTAGCTACTCCAATCAGGTATTTCCATCCAAGAGAAATAACCACAATAGAGAAAAATAACAGTGGTTAAAAAGGTTTTTTTGGTGTTGTTGTTGTTTTTGTTTTTTCCTTGTTTGTTTGTTTGCTTGTTTTGGCAACAATAGCTTTTATAATGAGATAACCAAAAGATGACTATTTACTTTGAAATCCTAACACATGCATCTCATAAAATTCTGTGACATGTCTACACATTACAGCATGGGTTTTGGCTTTATATCACCAACTTTCATGGGCCATAAGTGCAAGTGATGAATAAATGATACCTGAAAGAATACTCTAGGTTGAAAAATTGGTTTTTAAGATCTTCAAAGAAAGAACATTAAAAAAAAAAAAGACTTGTAAGTGGAGACTTCAAGAATCAAAATATTATGATTTTCACTTTTTAAATGTCACCTTGTTCTGAGCCTTTGCTTTTAACGATTAACAGGAATTTCTGAAGATGTCCAGCAGCAGTCATGACATCAAACAGGAGGATAGAGCCCTATGCATAACACATACCCAGGAGAGATGTCCTGCAGAGTAAATGTCATGAACAATGTTATGTCAGGGATTTCGCTAAACCCATCATTGCCAGGCACCTGTGCTCCAGGGCATCCATCCAATCAACCAGAGAGCAGGCACCTTGCCATTTCAGCAGATGGGTATTAATGTTGAAGGCAAAGAAACCATGTACAGTATATATTTCAATTATGAGTGTGGAGACTTGGAGTCCCAGTTGGAATCATGTCCATTCCTTTCTGAGCCAGTAACAAACTACAGATTGTACCATCCAGAATGTGCTTTACACAGAATTAGCTTTCAGGAAAAATACACATTTACAAAGGGAAGAATATATTTTATATGACAAGTTAAGAGTCAAAGGAAACAAGCTGAATAGTCCTTAAAGAAATGTCCTAGGCTTTTTATTTCTACTGAAACGCATTGAAAAGGCACAGGGAAGGAAACATTTCCACAACCCAGATATATTATGGTAAATTGACAGAATTATGAAAGCCCGTGTATTCCTAAATGTCAGTGTGTATTTCAGTTTTTTTATGTGTTCTAGTCAAATAAACCTCAAGGTGAAGTAACCTCTGGAACAGAATTACCTTTCATTGTTGGTCTGCATATTCTAAGACACAGATGTCTTAGTCTATCCTTCCAGGTCACTCTGACTTCTACATTGCTAAATTTTAAAAGGATTCCAAGTAAAAATGTCTAGGTCTCATAGTGATTAGTGCTATTCAGTGGCCAATTATTGTTTCAGTATACTTGTATGCTAATCTAGAATACTGCATCATTATGGGTTTAATTATTTACATAATGCCATTATCATCATCAAAAATTACTTAAATGCTTCCTTAATACTTTATACATGATTCTGGCCAGTCAGCATTACAAAGCAGGTGGCCACACCTGGGTGAATGGTTGCAATTATCTAAAGAAACATCGTTTAGAATGTTTACTTGCCCTGGCATAAAAATACACAGAAGTCTTCGTAAGGGATTAAATATATTCTTTCTAACTAGCTTAGCTATGAAAAGAAATATTATTTTTCTTTACACTGACCAAAAATATATCTATCAGTGCACTTGGTACATCACTAATTCTGATAAAACTATTTTATAACACCTGGCATTAGTATACATGAGAAGAATGTCAGCATATCTTGGGACGTCCTCTAGCCTTAAACATCTCTAAATTCTTGTTCAAAGACTCAACTATTTATTTTATTAACCACAAACACCGCTGACATCCTAGTTCTGAGAAGCAGTCACAACTCAAGAGCCAAATGGTAATTAGGTATAGCAGTAGTGTTCCTGTCGAACTGTTCAATATGAATGGTTATGTCCCAGTTACAATGACACAGACTTCAGGTCACTGCAGTTCTTCCAAAACCTGGTAGCTCTGCTTGTTTTCTAAAGTGCTAATGGGGCCCTATCTCTTTTAATAATTTGTTCTGATAACACAGAGACTGTAAAACCTAACATCTGCAACACTTGAGAGAGTTGCACAAGCAAACTGATTGCTGAACTAGTCACCAGAGAATAAGAATTATGGTAGCAACAAAATCACTCAGTGTAGGGGAATGCTGGGATAGCTCAATGGCTGAGCACAATCACTCCTGGCCCTGGCCCATGCAACCCCATATTGCGGCACAACTGGTAACTGTTGAGATGGCTCAATGGTGGAGGTTCTCTCCTCCCATGTGGGCGGCCCCTGGTTTGGTTCTGCCCCATGTGGCCCCACATCCACCTGTGTGGAATAGAACCATGTCACACCTAATGATGTACAACTATGGAGACTATTCTGGGCCCCACCCCCTTCTCTTTCTCTCTTCCTTTTTCTCAAATAAATCTTAAAACAAACAAACAAAAACCACTCGGTGTACTACTTACTGTGTGTCTAATGTGGATCGAGAAACAATGTGCTAAATTTAACTCCTAATCTTCCTGTCATTTCCAGTTCAGACTGGGTCCTGTCTCTCCCTTCTTTTAGTCTTGGGGTTAAGTTTGGAATGCCCATACTTCTCTCACTATCATCCTGAAATAGAGGTGCCCATAGGTATATGCCCAGCATCAGGCTGGTCCAGGTCTGCAGTTATAGGCAAGAACCAGACTTCCAGGCCTTTGAATACCCACCCCACACAGACTTTCAGTGGTATCCAATCCCAGCAGTGCCACTGCTTCTTAATTACAATAACAATAGCTGCTACATTAGAGCACTTACTCTGCACCCGATACTATGTTAACCACTTACTACTATTGCCTCATCTAACCCTTTCAAAAGTTGAAAGCAGACCTGGCCTTCAGATCTAACATATCTTTTTCAGAACAATATAGTGTCATTCTACATGTACTATCCTGAAAGAAAATTCACAGCTAATATATCCAAGCTATAAACATAATTAAAAAAAAATTAATAGAATGCTCTAGCTATGATATAAAAGAGAAATAAGAAAATTATATTAAAATAATATTTACACATATTTTCATTAAGAAATTTTTCTTTGAATGAGGAAATGCAACCAGCACAATTACTCTAGAAGACACAATGAGACAGCAGTTTGCACCCACATGTAGTATCACTATGACTACAACTTCCCCAAATATTCTGATAAGGCTGTTTTACTGATGATCAAATATCAGGCACAGAGTTGTTGCTGGCCATTTGATTGTTTTTTTTCAAAAAGGTGAACAACTTTTGATAAGAAAGCACAATCAAACAAAACCTTCCCTCAGTTTACATGATAGTAATCCACATTTTTGTAAAAGTCAGTGTATTTTAAAATCATGAAAAAAAAAATCTTAGGTTTGCATGCAAAACAGCACAGTTTATAGGCTTAGGTAATCATAAAGAGGATTTCCACCTACGTAAATTCCTTGGGGGCACTGAAAATTACTTCAGGTGTATACTCTCCTCCATGGTAGGACTGTCCCACACACTGCCGGGTGCCCAGAATCCCAGGTCGTTGCCCACTGAATGCTACCATAGTTTCTAATCCTGTGACCACAAAGAACTCCCTCTGAAGGAAAGTACTGTCCCCTCCCCATTTTGAGAACCATCCTAAAGAGTAGACACCGTTAGCCTTACTTTAAAGATTAAACAACTAATTCTTAAAAACTTGCCTAAAGTGAAATTGCTAGTAAATGAGATCCAAAACCCAGGTCTATTTTATTTCTAAAGAATAGGCTCTTCTCATTACACTACACTGACTTCCTGGGCCAAATATTGCTCCATTTAGAAAACACACAGGTAATATAATTAGGTAGGACTGAATTGAGGACTAAACAGTGCCTAAACTCCAGACCCGTAGTCTAGAAAGTTCTATGCATGTTCATCCTCGAGTAAAATTCTATGGCTTCTTTAGCACTTCTACTCTCTGTTCATTTTTTCATCTAGTTTTCTAATTTCTACTTTAATTTTAAAATACTTAAAATTGATTATAATTCTTTAAAAGTTAAGTCAAAGAAAATAAAGGTTGTGAGCCATGAAACCAACTATTTTAATTCTGTTTTGTGTATTATGAGTGTTGCCTTTGCCTCTCTAACGATTCCAGGGGCAGCCTTCAACAGTAAGGATTCTTCCACACAGAACCCTTCTTTCAGATGTAATCATCGCCTTTCTTTCTCTTAAATCTACTTACCCTCAGGTTCTTCACTTTGCACCACCCCACAGCTGAATACTCACTTGCCAAATTTGTTCTCTCAATACAAGACTATAAAGCAGGGATTATCTCATCAATGAAAAGGGCCTTTTCTTATACAATTTCTACATAACAGCCATCAGTATTTCTAGCCTTCTGTTGCTAGAAACACTAAAGCAGTGATTCCCAAACTTTAGCATGCATTAGAATCACCAGAAAGGCTTGTTCAAATAAACCTTGCTGGACCCCCGCCCCGGAGTTTCTGATTTAAGAGGTCTGAGGTGGGGGCAAAGTCCTAACAATTTCACAGGCACTACTGGTGCTGCTGATCTGAGAACCACACAGTCTGAAAACAACTGAAAAGACCTCCCTCCACTGATATAAAAAAAAGGAAATATTATACAGAGTTTATTTAATGACTAAGGAATTACATGTGAGTGTTTGTGTGTCTATTTATATTTTTGTGTATGTCCCAACTAAGTACTGAACAAATTCATATAGTTACTTAAAAAAATTCTTGAATTCCTGTTGTGAGGAGATAAGGAGGTGTGACTATCAAATCCAAGTTTCCATACCTGGAATCTGGACACTTGAACTAGGAACCGTACTACCCAAGAAAAGTTATGCTATAGTAAAGGTAGCAATGCCTCAAATTATAACAATACGATATCAGTAATAATAACTAATATTTATTATACACATTGCACTCCCCATTATCTGGAACTCAAGTACCTGGAACTCTTAAGCAACAGACAAAAAAAAAAAAAAAATCAAAAAAATAATATTACATTTTTTGGGCATGGGTGCTGATTAACAATGTCTACTGTAGTTACTATAGGCAAGGAATTGTACTAAGCACTTTCCCTGAATTGTCTAATTTAAAATCGCGTAAGATTGCTATTATTTCACTCCTATTTAACAGTTGAGCAAATCAAGATGCAAAGAGGCTACAAGAATATGTTCAAGTTAGCAAAGCCAGAGACTTGTTTTGTTCAGCTCCCAAACATGAGTGTCTACCCACCCTGCTAAAGAGGTCCCCTCAATAGTTCCTCCAACTCTTCCTTCCTTAGGTGTTGACATTGACTGAATCTCTTTGGCCATGATACACAGGTGTTCATGAACATCACAAACGCGCATATCACACATGGGAAACTTTTCAGTGCCCAGTGCCCACTGTGAAAAGGTTAGTTTACAGATCCATGTGATTTTAAGGTCCAGAAGATGAAAAGATCATGAATTCTTTAATTAGCCTCATGATCTTTTATCATATGTAAATCTGACCTTTCAGGCATGATGCTCCATAAAAAATATGTTAATGGCTGGTTAGTGTCTCACTTTTCTATGAACTGTGATAAATTCAGAAAAATGTTAGCATACTTTAAATTAATTTTTGCCATTATCACACAAGCTTGGCTTTAACTAAACAAAGGACTCTGTGAGTAACAGGTAAAACATGCTTTGAACATTTAAATAACAAGTAGCTTATGTGGGAGGAGTTTTAAGAAAACACAAAAATTACAGTGAGAACCTGGCTTTAGCTAGTTTCCTTAGCCACATCATGACATAAAATGAGAAACTCTAAATAAAGAAAAGGAGCAATCAGAATAAATCTTTGCTTTGTAGCTGAAAAGCAACAACAAAATAAAATGTCTTCTTTTAATAAATGACTATAAAAGTTAATAAAATGTCAGTAGGATAAGTGATCAACTGTTGTGACATTAAAAATAAGAAGTAATACATATTGTAAAAGGTTAGCCCACAATTAAGGTGTCATTTTATTTCATTCACATTACAGCCTATAAATATATCATCTATAAACAGTCTAGAAACACAGTGATATGTGAGACCATCAATCCTTGCAGCAAGCCAAAGCCCTAACTGTTCATAGAAAAAGATCTATAGTGTGACTTTTTAAGATTTTAATAACAATATTATTGTTTTTGAAGTAATTTTATCTTCTTTGATTCCTAATATCACTGATAGCTTATCACTAAATATGAGGGCTACCTAGAAAGTATCCAGCCATGTAACTGTTCTTGTTGTATTGACAAAGGCTGGAGTTTTTCCAGACGGCTCTTGTATCTAGGTTTCTAAATAACTGGGTCATATAATCTTTTGGAAAGTGATTTCCTACAATCAGTTTTGAGGAATTCACCTTTAATTAACATAGAAAAAAATCTGATTTGCCTCTATGTCTTCCTTGTGAGGATGAAATTTTTACCTAAGGTATAGTTTAAAACAAATTAAAAAATTTTTTTTCTCAATTGTTTCATAATAGAACAGTACACTAAACACAATGGAAGAAAGTCAAAGAATGATTTGCAGTTAACAATATCCACACAGTATGTGAATCATAAATACTTCCCCAAAATGTAGGTTTGTTTACCAATTTAGGTGCAAATTTTGAAATAGTATTTTCCACTTCTTTTTCATATATTGGCAATAATTTTTCACCGTATCTAAATAAAGTGAAATGAAAATGACATATACATTGGGATAAAACAAATGTTCTTTTTCCTTTTCCCACATACTACTGATTTGATTTTAATGGAAGAATGAACAAATATGCCCTATCCTAGGTCTCCAACATTTCTGATGTTTGCTTAGTTCTAAAAATTTTTGCACTGTGACTGAGGACAAAAAGGGAGGTAGAAGTGGAGAGCTGGGAATAGATTTGGGATCAGGGTTGGAAACAAAGAGAAAGGAAGACAGGACAGCAAGGGGAAGAACTAAGTAAATAAACTGGGGCTGGAGCTAGTCAAAGTTAGAAAACTTTGTCTAATAAAATAGGCTGAAGATGAATTAAAAGAAGAAATCTTAAAGGTAATCATATTAAATTGTCTTAGGATCCAGAGCATCTAATACCTTAAATTTCTCTCCCTCCAAAATAACCCAGACAGGAGAGGTTCTATCACAACATTTATGAAATTCAAATTTTAAAGTTCTAGGCAGATGTAAATATATGACAAATGAAAGTTTATTATGTCTTCTAATGACTAGCTACAAAAGAAAATACTAGACCACATAAAAATATTAATACTAATACCAATACTTTTAGTAAACTAGAAAGTTGATTATAGCATATTAATCTAACCATCTTTTTTATATCTACTTCTTTAATACTTAGAAGTAATCATTTAAAGGCTACAAAAATATGGATGTTCTTCCTTCAAATAGTTACTACCCTCAAAACGTGATATCATTTTTTTAAGCAAGTCACTTATCACATTCAGAAGCACAGCCATCTTCCCTAAAGAGTCTCTGCAAAAATGTCAAGGCACCATCATATTCAGTGATTTCTTCTCCAACTAGGATACCAAAAAATCAGGCAAAGGGGAAAAAGTCATACTCAGGAAATATAAAGCTCATGATTAATGACTATGTAGATTCTAAGATAAATCTCAAAATATCAGAAGACTTGATTTCATCAAGTCTATCCTTAATATGTTATAACCATATTTTAAATTGCATATGGGTCAATACATATTAACTCCTATCTGATAATAATGATCACAATAAGCAAAGGCATTTGTATTATATATGCATATGTTCTCTTAGGATTTGGGGAATTCAGAGAAGGGCCAAATATGGACCCAGGACTGCTCTCACAATCGTAGGCAATAGAAAGAACCTAACTATTTCTAAGATCTTGAAACAAAACAGAATGTCTTCTTTAAAAACTCCTGATAACTATATAATTAATACTAATTTCTGAAATGGTGTATGTGGCTGTTAACTAACATTCTCTTCTATCTGATCTATTTCTATATATTCATTAAACTTTCATAATAAATAATGACTCTTAGCCACAGATTCTAGCTTTGACCTGCTGGATTGACCAAGGAAATCTTGGCATCTCCTGCCCAGAATGCTAAATCCCTGAATAGAAATAGCCCACATGCAACAGGCAACCTGATCGCAGGGTTTGACTGAAGTGGATTAATTATGGCCCTTGGTGACAAGCCACATCACACTGCATTACACAAGTATTGCCTCTGTGGATCAGATTGGACAAGAAATAGATTTTACTAAATACAGGTCATCTTCAGTAAGAAAAAAAAAATCACATGTGTCTCCCACAATAAGAGTACTTTAACATTTACCTAAAAAGCTATTAATAATTATTCCTTTAGTCATAGCAGTGGATGCAATTTTTATGCAAAGTGTTAGATCACACATCACATTGGAATTGAAATCAGAAATATTTCTGGTTCTGGCCAGGTCTTAGTCATTTTGTACAATCCCTAATAAGAATCACTTCCACTGCTGGCGGAGGCTGTATGCTACTGTGCCAACCTGCATAAACGCAGCTCTATACATGCGTGTGAGGGGTCAGCATAGTGTGCCTGGTGTGGTGCCAAAGCCGCGTCATGGTTCAAATTCTGTGTTCTCATGTGAGAAGTCCTAGAAACCCTTGGCCTCCATTAGGAATCGGGTGTTTCTGAGAATATAAATGATGGTAGATTAACGTTTCCTTCCCATTTTAACACTTAATAATCCTCAATACCTCCAGGCAAATCTGCTGAGACACAAAATCAGATCTGCTGCTCCCCACCACCCAGGGACCCTCACAACTATTTCCCACTCAATGTAGTGAGAACACATTAGGTGCCAGGTCCTTGCTGAAATGTTTTGCATGCAAGATCTTCTAAAGATAACAATAATTCAATGAGGAAATCATTGGAAGTAATTATTAGGATAATAACTCTGCCTCTCCTATTGGTTACTTAGTCTGGAGCTTTTATGATAGTGTGCACTTGGGTTGTTATAGTTTTCTATAAGCAAATTTTATTTCTTAAGAACTAAAAGAACCCAAAAGGAAACTACTAGAAAGGAAAAGTGAGAGAAAGGAGAAGAAGATTAAATACTATTGATAAATCACTTGTTTTATAAGCTAAATATTGATACAATTTTTGTAAGCACAAATTTTATTATAAGTGATTTGAACAAAAGAGCAAAATACTCCATCATTTTTTTCTCCATAGCACTTTTTCCTTGCATCTACTATAGAATAGAGCAAGATATACTATAATTCTGTTTTCCTATTTTTCTCTCAGTTAAGACAGGAGCCATTCCAATCAATTCTATAGTAACAGCGGCAAGCTTAATGTATTTAGTAGATACCACATTTCATAGATACAAAAAATTATTTTTCTGAATGAACGATGACTGAATAAATGAACAGACTGTCTTAAAGCATCTGTCAACGTTTACACTATTCTCAAGGAGCTCAGAAAAGTTCCTTGAATCCATTCTGGAAAAGACCAATTTTCTAAAGAAGTCCCTTAAAAAAGACTAACATACAAGCAAATATATTTGGGCTGACCCTTTTTGTCAGCCCAGGATATAAGTTGTCATATCAGTTTTAATACTTAAAATAATTGTTAGAAAACTCCTACAGAGAGAGAATTACCAAAAATGGCAGGTTCTCTAGTATCCCTCCCCTCTTCACCTTACCTGAACTCTTGTGCAATATACTTGGAAGGTTTATTCAGTATGAAAGAATCAGCTCTCCTCTGAAAGAGAAGTGAGGTGATTACCTGAGGCTGTAACAAGTTCCCCAGAAAGCCATGTTTGGAATAGTTTGCCTTTTTGGCTATTACAAGAGAAGTTGAAAACTTGTTCTATAATACAAAAACATTTTAAAATCTTTATTGAGATACAATTCACATAAACTACAATCCATCCATTTAAAGAGTACAATTCATTGGTTTTTACTACACTACAGAGTTGTTCTAATGCTTTCCTATGCATTGGCCTGCATAGTAACCTTGCAGACTCATATCTGCACAGATCACAATGAATCCTTCAAAAAAACTAATGTAACTTCTAGTGGTACCCAAGGTCAAGGGTGATCAATGCTTAAGCAATCTAGGTTATGACTTCATACTTTAAGCTCATAAACTCAGTCACTGTTTCCAGAATACAACCCTTACCATAGTGCCATGTTACCATCCACTAAGACCTGGCTATTGAGCTCTGGTTAAGAGCATAGATTCTCTATGGTATACACTGAAATGTGCAACACAGATCTCCCTTCAAAGAGGAACAAGATTCCCAGCTGTGGAAAATACGTTTAGTAGACTGCTCCTAGCTCACAGTGCTTTTAGGATCGGTCTCAGCTGCAAAGAGTTGCCTGACACAAGATCCTATCTTTCTTGGGGCAACTCATGTCCAGTCACTGAGTGACCCAGGAGTATGAAAGCCCAGCTGTTTTGTTCTGACATGGGATACTCTGATGAGCAACACTCATTCCAGAAATTTCCACAAATGGGCTAAAACTCTGCTAGGCTGCTTCTTATTTCAGTGTTTTCTTCTTCTGATACTATATCTTCTCCTTCCTTTTTACAGGTGTGGATCCTAATAAGCATCTTGCATCTCAGACACTATCTTATTGTCCAAGGACTGATGGCCATTCTCAGGAGTAGTTTGAGAAAGCAGGCAGTAAGATGGCTTTGAAGCTAAATCACTTATGCCCCTGCGCAACGAATGCCCCATCACTGGTGAAAGTGAAGCACCAACAGCATACAGTGGTAAAACTATCAAAACTTTCAGTGGAGGTGAATTAGTTGGGTCCAGTAAGACAGAGTGTAATGGGTGCAGCCCATCAGGTATTTGAGACATATGGAAGATGTAGTAGCTATAAAGGCAACAGGATTGGATGATTATTCCTAAGTGCCATTGATACTAATCTACAGAAATATATTACACAGAGAAGAGTGACAGCCAGTTAAAATCCAGGTATGAAAGCTAGTGGAACATTTTGGTCATATACAATAAAGAAGTTCTAATTATTCATATGGGAGGGCAGAGAAAGTTGGACACTAAGCTCAGTACCTAATGGTATGAATGACTGCATTTAGTAGAAATTTAAACACAAAACCAAAGCAGGTCTATTATGTGCAGGTCAGAGAAATGTGTGGGTTTGTTGGAAAAATCCCAAAGTTGCTGTGAGCTAATGTGAATTAAGAGGAGGCAGAGATATAAGCACAGAAGTAGATTTTGAGGGTATTTGATCAGCTGGACCAGAATATTAAATTGAGTATAGAAGAGACTATTGACTTTGGAGTTTTCTATCTAGATACACTCTGGTAAAGACTCCAGGAGATACTGTGAGTTTTCTATTAGGATGGTTCCTAGAAGCATGGAAAAAGATGGTCTATTTTGAGCTAAGCTGAAATGCCAAAATTATCATGATAAAAAGCATAGAAAGGAAATAAAGGGCTCAGGTGATTGCGCATCTGAGAATGAATATATCATGTAAGTCTGGAAGAACCACCAGATGATCATGTTCCATAGGAATGCCCAGAAGACCCACTATTTAATACAGCCATAGGAATGCAGTGGTGACAGGGGCAACAGCTTCACCAAAACATTTAGTGCTGACTCTCCTCATTAAGACAAGGTTGACAGAAACAAACAGACAAACAAACAAACAAAAATAGCTGTTACGTGTACATTGGCTTGTTGATAGCAAAAGAAATAATAGGCCCCTAAAAACATGGAGGTAGGCAGTAGCTTTTAATCTCCAGGAGCTAGAGTTGGAATCATTGTAATGACTTAGTATATCAGTTGCTGCCAAGAAACCCTGAGCTACAAAGTATTACAGAGATAGTTAACAGAACAAAGCATCCTAAGAATTAGAGCGACATGTAGCCAACAAGGGTACTTCTCAATTTGTGATAGCAGAAGGAATCAATCTTGAATGACCAGAGGGCTGTGGACAGTTATAAAAAGTAAAAAAAAAGTCACAATCCATTGCCCATTTTCAGATCTCAGCTATTTCCCAGACTCATCATACAATGACTGAAGAGATGGTTGGATCTTTAGGAGGGAGGACCTTGCACACATCACATGGAAACAGTAATGATTCCCCTCATTCTTTCCACAAAGGAATCTAAGGCCATCTACTCAGAAAACTGTCTGTTATAGAAGGGAGGATATCCAAACATGTTAAAGACACTGCACACAAGCTCACAGTTGACATTGATATCTGGACACCTGAAAATGTCAGTGTCTCCCTGGAAGAGTTGGGGTATGTCCCAGTTCAGGTCCTTTGAAAAACAGATGCTAAATTGGGATTAGAAGTGTGAGAGATTTATTGAGAGAAACTCCTGTGAAAGCTAAAGAAAGAAGAAATGGAAGTAGGAAAGAAGAATCTTGAATTTTGCCCCAGAATCGTGTTAATTATCTGGCCCTCTTTCGTTTGTATAGGATCATCTGGACATCATGTGAAATACTACTTGATCCACATTGGTGACCTTTTTTGTTAGTTGGACTAGATGAGCAAAAGTGGCTAGTAAGTTGAAGGTCTTGATGAACTACATGCACTCCAGAGGGAAGGAAATAAATTTTATTAAAGTTCAGGGGACTACCATGACCATGTATTTTTAGCAATCCAATATCAGAGTTTGCCAAGATATCTCCTTCAAAGTAAAGAACAAATGATTACATCTTATGCATCTTACCATGGATAAAGAAACACCATGTTGGTGGGCCTCTTCCATCTCTGGAATCAGCATGTTCCACATCTATATCCAGGATAATAAGACTATCAGCTTTAAGTGGGTTGCAGAGAAGCAGAGAGCTCTACTGCAGGTGTTGGCTGTACTGCAAGCAGCCCTCAAACATAGACCATATGATCTGGCCCACCCTCAGGTGTGGGAAATATCAACTGTGGGAAGAGACACCGTATGGCAAGTCCCAGTGGGAAAAATTTAAAAATTTTTTAAAAATACATGGTCATGGTAGTCCCCTGAACTTTAATAAAATTTATTTCCTTCCCTCTGGAGTGCATGTAGCTCATCAAGAGGGTCTGCTAAAATTTTTGGCAAGAACCCTGATTATTATGCTATTCAATCTCTTGCATCAAGAATCAGTGTCAAAGTGCATTTCTTATATTAGAGCTTTCCCTTTATATATATATATATTTTTTTTTTTTTTTTGACAGAGAGAGAGAGAGAGAGAGAGGGAGAGATACAGAGACAAAGAGAGAACTGAACTAGGGGAGCTCCCAGTTCAGCATATGGTTCCGCACGGGCCGGGGCCGGGATTTGATCCCCGGTCCCCAGCGCTGCAAAGTGAGCGCTTAACCCACTGAGCCATCCCGGCTTCCCCAGCTTTCCCTTTTTTGACAACTAAAAAGGAATCAATTACTCACTACTCCAACCAGTGTCTTCTTTTTCACTAATTTCACCCTTTGGCCTTGTACATGGTATAATTGTACATGACAATTCTTACCAGTCATTGGAGTGCAATCCTTGTACCCTCCAGCTTTCAAAGTAGTGTTGTGACTATTTCTTGAATTTATTTCATATCCAAAGGGTCACAATACATTGTGACCAGGGTACGGGTCACAATACACAATACCATGTGACCAGGGTATGGGTCACAATTCTTTAATCACTTAGGGGTTTTTAGGCATAGTGGCATCAAATGTATTAAGTTAGCTCAGTGATTTGTTCCTAAAGGATAGCCTAGGTTAAAAAAGAAAAAAGACAAATTATTTGCATCTTAAACTAGCAGGAAAAGAGAAGACTAAGGAGAGATGAATAAAATCACTGGACACCAACCAGGAAAAGAAATAGGGTCTCCGGATAAGAGCAGAGAGCAAGATCTGGACTAGACTTAGACACATGGAAGCAAAAACTGGAAAAAAGCTTATATATAGAACTTAATATTAGAGATATCAAATAAAATTTAAAAATCAGAAAAGGAGGATGAAAAACATTAAAATTAAAATAATTCTAAAGATCTGAGAAGACAATATAAGCCTGTAAAAAATGATAAATTATAAATGTCTAGTAGGAATGGAGCAGTTTATTCATTATCTAGTGATGTGTGGGTATAAAACCAAATATATGTTGGAAACATTTGTAACCAGTTGATAGCAAAATGGCATGTATAGATGCTTTTTCTAAAATAGAAATATAATGTTATAGAATATTAAAGTGAGACTTCCTGTTCCTGAAGCTGAACAAGAAAATATGTTCTAATGCTAAGTGACTTGTCACACAGAACACATTACCCAGAACCCATTAAAGGATGGGAGTTATTGGCAACCCAACAGCAAAGCCTATGAGGAGTAAACTACCCTTTTGGGGGCTATGGGAGAAGCTGCAGCCTGAGGGAAATGCAGCACCTACGTTGCAGGAAGGGACAAAGGGATGGATATTCCCGGTGAGAGGCTGTGAGGAAACCCTGAAGGTGCTCCCCAGAAAGGAGCAGCTTTAACTGAACATCTGCCAGACTCACAGAGCACCAAGTCTTAGAAAGGAACCAATCATGCAATAACTTTCTTGTCCTCCTGCTCTCTCCCATTCTTCTTTCACTTCCAAATTTCGCCCTTTAGCAACCTGAATTAAAATTGTTGTTGCAAATATGCCTGGAAAGAACTGCTAGTTAAATATAATGGTCACATTTATTTACTAATTTCAATCTTACTACCTTTGCAAAACACATAATTAACACAGTTTAAAGTTTATAGTTTATAGTTTACTCTAATTGGAAAAAAATAAAGAAATCAAACTAAAAAGTAAACTATTGTTTCTATGAGTATTTATTAATAAACAGAAACTTAATTCTAATAATGAATAAAAAAATAATTGGCATGTAATTAAAAATGCATATATGTTATGGTATTTTAAAAGTTAAGGAAGTGCATATAGACACAAGGAAAAGAAGAAAATAATTGTATTCTATTTTGCAGATAATAACCACTATTAACACTCTGGATTACATCTTTTTAAGTGTTTCATAGGTGGGATCCTCGGATTCATTTATTTATTAGCACTGAGAAGGTATCAAATTTCTATTTCAATAAATATAAATCTTCTCTTTAATTTTAAGGGTGGTGGTATAACTTACCATAGTTAACCACCTGCTAATATCTGAAAATCTTTAAAAATTTTACATTATTATAAATACTATAATTTATAAGCATTATATATTTTTCTCCATTTTTAATTAATTTTTAGGATGCATTCCTAGGAACAGAACTGGAGGTTCAATATATATGCACTCCATTTTTGCCAGATAGCTCCAGATAAATGTTAGACAAATTTTCACTTCTTCGTTAGCAATGTACAAAAGTTATTTTAGTCTTTACCTCTCTCAGAGTAGAAAAATGGTGGCGTATTACTGTTTGTATTAGGTTCTTAGGGTTGCCATAACGAAGTACCACAAACTGGGTGGCTTACAATAACAGAAGTTTATTGTCTTATGGCCAGAGTCATGCACTCTCTGAAATTGGAAGTACAGAATTCTTCCTGGCCTCTTTCTAGCTTCTCCTAATGGTTTGCAATCTTGAGCAGTTCCTTGGCTTGCAGCTCCATTACTCCAATCTCTGCCTCTATTGTCACATGATATTCTCCCTGTGTGTCTTTGTCTGTGTCTAAATTTCCCTCTTCATATAAGGACACCAGTCACATTGGATTAGAGTCCACCTTAAGGGCCTCATCTTAACTTGGTTAAATGTGCAAAAACCCTCTCTCCAAATTAGGGCACATTCACCAGTACTACATGATAGGGCTTCAACATAATCACTCTGGGAGGCAATTCAACCCACTGCATTGTTTTAATCTCTATTTCTTTGATTACTAGTAAAATTGAAATTTTTAATATTTTAAACTTTTTCATACTTGATCGTTTGTCTATTTTCTAGTAGAGGTATAGACTTTTAAAATTGTATTGGTAAAGTCTTAATATACTGGACATATTAGTTCTTTCATAGTATATATATTGCAAATGTTTTCCAAGTTGTCATTTGTCCTTTAACTTTCCTTTCCTGGGCTTTAAAAAAAAATTTTCTGTATAAAACATCAAAATATTTATCTAATAAAATCTAGCAACATTTTCCTTTGTGGGCTGTGACATTAGCAATTAAAAAAAATCCATCCAAACAAAATATTACATTGATAATCATGCATATTTTCTTCTCATACATTTTGGGTTCATTTCATTAAACATTTCATTTTTAATCTATTTAGGGTTTTTCTTAAAGAAAGATGTTTGCATATATGAAGTTGGAACTTTAAGGTATTAATTATATTGTTAAAGTCTGATCAGCCAAATACTACTCTGAGAACAAACCTGTAGTTTCAGAAAGTCAGATTAATTGACTCAATGTGAGAGCAGGCACTCCAGATTCACCGGATGCTATTCTCCGCAAGAGAGACAAAAACATCCTTTGCAAGCTTTGGTTTCCCACAGAAACATTCAGAGGAGGAGATAAGAGCTCAGGGGATCAGTTCTGGATCAGCAGCTGTTTCTGCAGTGGGACTGAAGAAGGTGAGTTAACTCGGGACTGTGTGCGGTCACTGAATGAGGATGGTTTAGCTGCAATTGTGTATCTCCAATAACAGATGGGTGTAGCAAAGTGGTCTGGGAGAACAAGTCATTAGTAAGAAAATAGTGGTGACTGAAAGAGGGCATTATTTGGGCACTGTACAGTTGCTGCATCACCTCAGGTGAAAGAGTGTGGTCCCTTTCAACTTTAGAGCTGGTTCTGTCTATGTCTGTACTCAGGAGTGCTTTTCTCTTTTCTTATACAAGCTGATTTTTACTCTTTTAGTCTCTGAAGAGGTTTTACTCTTTTATTTTGTATATATATAAACATATACTTTATAATAACCCATTGGTTATACTTTCTTTAGCCTACTAATCTGAAATGCATAATTAACCACATATTCATAGATACTTGACAATTTTTTTTATTTTTTTATTTTATTCTAATAACATTTCTTCTTTTTTTTTGGTTAAATGTATTGGAGTGACATTGGTTGATAACAATTACATTGTTTCCAGGTGTACAATTCTACATTTCATTGTCTATACGTGTTCACCACCCAGAATCAGCTCTTTCCATCACCGTATATTTGATGCCCCCCACCCCCAGATCTTCCACCAACCTCCCCCCTTACCCTCAGGTAACCACTAAACTGTTGACTGTGTCCAAGAGTTTTTGTGTCTTTGTAACTTTCAGTTTTATATTCCACATATCAGTGAAGTCATGTGTTTCTTGATTCTTTCAGTCTGATTTATTTCACTTAATAAGATGTTCTCAAGTTCTGTCCACATTGTCACAAACTGCTATATTTCATCTTCTCTTATTGCTGAGTAGTATTCCATTGTGTAAATGTACCACAGCTTCTTTATCCAGTCATCTATCAAAGGACACTTAGGTTGTTTCCACAACTTGGCCACTGTGAATAGTGCTGCAATGAACACTGGGGTTCATATATCTTTGTGGATTAAGGTTTTCAGGTTTTTTAGATAGATACCCAGGAGCGGTAGTGCCAGGTCATATGATTTCAAGTCTCTCTTTCTTGGTTTAATTCCCTTTCTTTCTTTCTTTTTAGATTTTATTTAATTTTTTAAATTTTATTGTTCTGAGAGAAGGTGAGAAAGAAAGAAGGGGAGAGAATCCAGAGCAGTCTCCATAGTTGTACATCATTAGTTGTGACACAGTTTCATTCCACACAGGTGGATGTGGGACTGTGCAGGGTAAAACATGAACCAGGGGCCTCCCACATGGAGGTAAGAACTTTTGCTTTGGGGCCATCCCAGCAGTTAACAAGTTGCACTGCAATTCAGCATATGGAGCTGCACCAGCAGAGACTGGAAAACAAACTCTGGGCCTCATAATTGTGAGGCAAGTGCTAGCTGAGCTATCCAAGCATCCCCTCAATTCATCTTATTAATAGAGTATTCCAATACTTAATTCAGATGGTTGAATAAAATTTTTCAAAAATTTTCTTTTTTCAAAGTATGATAGAAATTGTTCGTAATTTAATTTCACATGTAAATATATGTTGAAATTCTTGATATCTTAAGGATAGAAAAAATTTTTGGACTTGTTATATGCTGTGAACCCCTTATAAATGTCTTAATTTGATGCAAATAGCTCTGAGAATAAATGAAAGGTTTTGTTGTCTCTATAGTTCAGAAATAGAGACTTTAAAATATCTTGATCTGAACGTACTTTCTAAACTACCCATATAAATACTTGAAGTCTTTTTGTGTGATTGAGTCTGGACTCTTTTTTGATATTTTTATGTCTAAGGTAGAGAGGGCACCATCTCTTTCGAAAGGTGTCCTTTAAGTTCCTTGCATTTTGGTGAAACCATCGGTGAAAACAGTTATCTCAGAGAAAAGCCCCGTACAGACAGGCTTACTATGTGGGTTACCTATGAATTTGTTATTTTGCTCTACAACAGCCCAGCTAGTCCTGGTGTGAATTCTTGGAAGCACAAGCGGCTGCATGTGCCTTTCCATGTACTAAGTTTGCTTAGATTTCCATTTATTACATCTCACAAAGCACAATGCTTTACCTGGAAGAAGAGCTAAAGTTAAATGATTCCACCTGTATTCTACCAAACAAAAGTTACTTAAAGCTTCTGACACCTTTTTAGAATTTTTTGCTTGCTTCAGTAACTTACTTCAACTAATTTTATTTAATCCCACCAGCATATCCCTTTGATAGTGATTTATTGAAGAAAAGTTTTAGAAATCTGCTCTTGGACTTCACTTTCAATATTAATTTACTTTCAAAGAAAAAGACAGAATAATGTATGAGCAATAAATTAGAATTCTGTCATCTTGATTTGAAAATTTGGAGAGAAAATACAGCACTATTTTAGAAATCAACAGAATGGTGATAGGTTTTTTCCTATCTCACCAGAATTGTTTACTAGAATGCAGAGTTCAAGACAGAAATTTGTGAAGTATCCAATAGTCTAAAGAGAGCAATATTAGGGAAAGGAAGAAAGCCACATCAGAATTAATTAGAAGACAACCAAATTGTCTCGGCTACCTTCAGATGTTATCTCAGAGCTTTGTACCCCAGTCAATGTACACTGAAAACTAAGTAAGAAGTAAGAAGACAGGTGTGAGAGGAAGGGAATCATAGAAGTCCTAAGACATTCAGAGGAAGGGTCTGCAAAGAGTCAAGGGGAGGAAATCCAAATGTATCACTTGCGGAGTTCGGGGATGCCAGTAAGCAATGGAGACTATCATTTCACTGCCCAATAGAATACTTCTGCTGCAGCAAATTTAATTTGTTGATATTTTACCTGCACTCATTTGAAGTAGAGAGAAAAGAATTGGAAAGAGGTAACAGGGCAGAAAAGTATTCAACCATGGAACAACTTGCACTTTCACCATTTGGCATGGCAAGATTATGGCTCAAGCAGACACAACAAAATAATTTGACTTGTGCACACTCTGGGAACCCAGTCCAAGATGGTAATCTGCTAGAGAAATAATTTCAGTTACAAACAGCTACAGAGTATCACACTAGGGTACATATGAAAAGGGGAAATGGAAAAATCTTAGTAATGAGGATGTCTCCATAGGGGCACCTGAAGAACTCAACAATAAGTCCAATGAAAGTAATAGCATCTGTGTGTCTGCCAGCAAGGGAACACCAATGGCTGGACAACCATCTCCAGTGGAGTAGCTATAGCTAAGAGAAGACCACCATAGCAACTAAAAATGAGACATCAGTCCATTTTGATCTTTCTTATTCCCTCCTCCTAGGTTCCAACCTCAAAAAATATATTGATCCAGAAGTGAAAGGGTGGGTGGGGAATGAATGAAGGGAGTAGACTATGCTTCCTCCCCACTTCAGGATGAAGTCCAGCTATTCCAAGGAAGAAGAAAAGGGATGATAATCAAACTAGATATGAGGTAGATGTTTTAAACCAGGCTCAATTAAAAACAACTTTCCAATAATTGAAAATGATCAGAGTTAAGGGCTCTGACTGAGACAGCTTTTCTGACAATAAAGAAAAAGTCTACATAGCCCAGTTGGGATACCAACTGGAGAAAAAGCATTAAACAAGCCATGTTCATATCCCCTTGACTTTGGCTATTAATAGAAATAAATATATATATAAACAAATATGAAATGATATAACTTTATTAAAAAGTTCTAAGAGAAAAAAATACAGATAATTTGATTTTTATTTGGAATAATGGGGATGGGGTGATAATAATTTAAAAGGATACTGAAAAATTTTAAGAATTTAAAATTGCCATTGAATATTTTTATGGCATATGATTTAAAAAAAACAGCTTTTATTTGGTATAAAGTGGGAAAAAATACAGAAACATTTTCACTCATTCTTTTCTTCAACTGATTAAACAACTCTATATGCTAAACACTGGATAACTTTCTGAGACACAACAGGCCTGTTCCTGCTGTCCTGAAACCTATGTTCTTTTTTTCTACAGGCTCAGAAGAAAGAGGTTTTCTTAGGACAATTAGCAAAGGCACAGAAATCCCAATGATCTATGACCTTGAATATAAGGGAAAGAGACAGCATTGTCTGAGCACTTGTTATACACTAAGTGCTTTTGTCATCATTCTGTAATTTAATCCTCAGCATGAAGTATTTATCTCTATGTGGGAAATGAAATAATTGAGACTTGAAAACATTAACTTGCCCAAGGTCAACCAGCCACATAAATGTCAGAGCAGTAAAGACACCAGCTTTATCTGGTACCAAACATCGCAATTTTTCAACTACATCATGTAGCCTCTCTGAAATAGCCACATAGAAGTAATCGAAATATGTAGAAGAGACATCTGTATTTTACAAGCTGGAGCTCAGAGCAATATGGGACCATCTTAATTGTGAGTATTATGCAAATTCCATATAAATTTCCATATAAAGATAGATTTTATCTTTAGGTATAATTCTTTTTTTTAAATATTTATTTATTTATTTTTATTGTTTTTTGACAGAGAGAGAGATATACAGAGACAGAGACAGAGAGAGAACTGAACTGGGGGAGCTCCCAGTTCAGCATATGGTTCCGCACGGGCGGGGTCGGGACTTGATCCCTGGTCCCCCGTGCTGCAAAGTGAGCGCTTAACCCACTGAGCCATCCCGGCTTCCCCTAGGTATAATTCTTTACTAAAGAACCATAATAACGTCAGTGCATGTATAAGGTGACCCAACTAAAGTCATATGAGCTAACTTACATGAAATCATTTAGGATTAGAGAAAAAGTACTGTATTTTTTCAATTAGAACTTCCACGTATTATAGTATTCCTTAATATAATTACTGTGACTCCATGATTTTCAAATATTTACATAAGTTAATTTTCTTTGTTGTATTATGACACTGCCTTGAAAGTTTACAACTGTTCTACAAGCATGAAAAGAAAAAGCAACAATAATCTCCTCAGGGTAATATTACAGTACCAACCCACACATGGCATAAAATATACAATTCTTATATAGTAGATTCTCAGTTAACCAGCCCCTGTGGGGATTGGTAGATGCTGGATAAATTTAAGTAGACTCCATGCTAACTGGAACTCAAGAAACTGGCACTCTTACGCAACTGAAAAAAATCTCAAACTGATGGTTGCTTGAGATACAGCCAGTTGCTTTGAGTTCTGGTCAATAGAGTGTTTGCTGTTTATTGTCAGAGAACAAGTATCTTGATCACAAAGCAAATGAAAAGACTACATTCTGACCTCTGGTATATATTGATGTACCCAATTATTAAATGATGTCAAAGGAAAATACTTCTATAAGTAATTATTATTCTTATCCATACACTTCATAGCATGTATAATTTTAATTAGGTTATACTCATTTTTAAGCATTTATTTATTTGGCAAGTATTTATAATGAAACTCCTTTCACTTGGGTTCTATGAAGATGAGAAATAAATACAATAGAATCTCTACCATTTGGGGATTATATCTAAG
>PVKE010006166.1:0-20904 GCA_004027555.1 Craseonycteris thonglongyai
GACAAGCTAGGGAACGGCGGGAGATAGACCCAATTTTTAATCAAGAACCCCCTCCCCCTGGTCAATGGTGTCCCGCTTTACCAATGTTAAAATCTGGTCACCTTAATATACGAACTATAGCTACTGTTGATGAAGCGCTTTCTATGTGCCAGACTCTACAGAACGTTCTACAGAAAGGGTCGTAGTCTTCAAAGCAGTCCTATAACGTAGCATTAGTATCTTCCCTGTTGGAAACGGTGGCTCACAGAGATTAGGTCAGTTGGTCGAGATTGTCCAGTAAATTTAACAGCCAGGATGGGAACCCAGGCTTCCTGACCTCAAAACCTTTGCCCTTCATATCTGAGGCCAGTGGATGGCCTCACAGTTTCTTTCTGCTGAGATGGACTCAATAAAAATGCCTGTACTTTCTCTCAGGCTGGGATTTGTGGTAAGAGGGAGAGAGAAAAGGAAAGCTCAAGACTGAGGTTCCTCCTGCTTTTCCTGGGAGGGCCTGGGGTCTGGGCTCCTTCCCTGCCGAGCGCAGCCCTTTTCTTTGCAATTTCCCAGAAGTGTGCAGCTGGCAGGAGACCTGCATTTTTGAGGCCCCAGGCTGCCTTCTTATCTCAGGGAGCCTTGATTTACATTCCTCTATCTTATCTCAGCCTGGGGCCCTGGTGATGGATTTCACCTTCGGCATTTGGAGAGGTTGCTCGGTGCCAAAAGTACTCCCCTGAAGACAGATTGAGAAGGAGACAGCTCTGGGCTCCCTGCTCTTGGATCCACCCTTCACTTTTGCTCCCCCCGGCTCCGGTGGAGAGAGGGGTTTGCTGCTCTGTCTGATTGTAGAGGGTGAGGTGGCATTCACAGCTTAGCCAGGATAAAACTGCCTTTCCCCAGATTTGGGCCAGGCCTGCCCTTACTTGAGATGTGTTGGGGGAACAGGAGGAGGAAAAACTAATAATAGTATCAATGTAGTACTTTTCTCTTTGCTATGATTGTTCATATGTTTTCTTCAAATTTCCTCTTCACAACTGCATAAAATAGCTTTTGCATTCCCTTTTTATATGAGGGAACTGAGGCAGGGCTAGGACCGCACAGACCAGTGAAGAGTTGGGTATCCAACACGTATCTTTCAGCTTAGAGTCCTGGGTCCCTTTCATGAGCATCAAGGAGGAGTTTTATCTTTTGGAAATACATCTCCCACACCTCTTTCCTACATTTTTACTTCTTGAAAACGGAGTTATGGCTTAGATCAGGGCAGTTTCTTTGGCAATGGTGGACTCAGAGGAGGGAGCGTGCCCAGCCAAGGTCCTAGTTAGGTGGACTTGGGGGCAAAGTCATGCTCAGAAGCGAGAAGCTGGAAATCAACAGCGAAATGGTTTCTCAACAAACAAGCATTGAAACCCTTCAGTGGGCCTCATGGTCTCGGTGACATGTAGTCATACAAGACTAGAACCCAAGAGAAAGGAAGGTGAGTAGCATTGATGGAGGTTCCCTGAATGACCACTGGCATGGAGCCAGGAAATTTACTTATTTGATTTAATTTGCATAACAATCTTATAAGGAGAATCTCACCATCCTCAGTAGAGGCCGAGCACAGAAAGATTAGATGATTTGCTATGGTCTTGTCGCTGCTGAGTTATAGAACTCTAATTCAAATCCTGGTTATCTGACCCTAAATCTGTTAGTAAACTAGAAACCTCTCTTTCACATATATTTTGGGGTGTGGGGAGGTGAGAGTTCTGACCTGCGGCCCCACAACAGCACCTTAGAGATGGCAGCCTAACTTGGTAACCTCTACTTTCTAATCCACCCTGCAGACATCCTGAAGATTTAGGGAGGAAATAGAGTAGACCTTGAGAAGTAATGTATCTGCTAAGAAGACCTCCTCACAGTTTATTGGTCCCATATTCATACAGAGGGTCTAGCAGCCATTGCTGGCAGGTCTCTCATACACCCTGCATTTCAGGGAAAAGCCACAGGGTGGACTGCCAAGCCTCCTGCCCTCTGAGTCAGTATTTTAAGGGAGTTCCTGGCATTGTCTTTTTTTTATGATTTATTTTATTGTTTTTGACAGAGACAGAGAGAGACAGAGAGAAGGGGGAGGGCTCAGAGCAGTCTCCATAGTTGTGCATCATCAGTCTTCAACATGGTTTCATTCCACACAGGTGGGAGTGGAGTCACGCAGGGCAGGAACTGGGCTGGGGGCCTCCTGCATGGGAGGCACACCCCCTCGAGCCAGGGGCCGAACCGGGGGGCAAGAACTGAACTGGGGGCCTCCCGAATGGGAAGCACCCCAGTTCAGCATATGGGTCCACACAGGCCAGGGCTGGGATTCCATCCTCGGTCCCTGAGGCTGCAAAGCAAGCGCTTAACCCACAGAGCCATCCCGGCCTCCCCTGGCATTGTCTTTTGACCAGTGAGCTGAGACCTACTCTGTCTAGTTGGAAGAGCACAGCTATAATTTTATTTGCAACTATACTGACCAATCAGAATAGCTCCTAAGGACCAATCCTGGGGCTGCATTTTCCCTGTTGCACACTGTTCTCTGGAATAAAATTTCCCCCCTTTTCTGCACCCCAGATTGGGGACTTTTGTTGACAGGAAGAATAGTTAGCAGCAGGAGTTCTTAAATTATGGGGTTCAAAACCACAGAAACTGTACGAGGGCTGTCCAGAAAAATAATCCAGCCATTGTCAATATAAAGAGAACGGCTACACAGCTGGATACTTTCCAAACAGCCCTCATTTTTGCAGACTGGCCCAAAGTACACACATTCACTGAGTAGAACCCAGGGGGAACAAATGAAGGGACAGTCTCCTTGAAGAAAGAGGAATTGGGCAGTTAGGTGGGAGCCTGCAGGTGGCTGTTACAGAAAGCACATCTTTGGGAAGCCGGGTGGCTCATTGGGTTAAGTACTCACTTTGAAGCCCCGGGGACCAATGATCGAGTCCCGGCCCCAGCCCGTGTGGACCCATATGCTGAACTGAGGTGTGCTTCCCATGCAGGAGGCCCCCAATTTGGTTCTTACCCCCTGGTTCAGACCCTGGCTCGAGGGGCCATGCTTCCCATGCAGGAGGCCCCCAGCCCAGTTTCTACCCAGTGCAGCCCCCACCCACCTGTGTGGAACAAAACCATGTCAAAAACTGATGACATACATCTATGGAGACTGCTCTGGGCCATCCCCCTTCTGTCTGTCTCTGTCTCTCTCTCTGACTCTGTCAAATAATAAATCTTAAAAAAAAAAAAGAAAGAAAGCACATCTTCACTGGGCTTCAGGAGACCTGGGTTCTAGTCCCAACTTTGTCACTCACCAGCTGAGGGATCTTGGTAGACTGATCAAATGTCCTGCTTTAAACAGGACAGAAAATAGCAGTACTGACTCATTTTCAATGGTAGGTAAGGTCAGCCTGCAGACACCTTGAATTTAGGCCAGTGAGGCCAGGGGACGCTGCAGTGGGCACAGGCAGCTGACACTGGAGGAGGGTGGGGAGCCAGGAAGCCACCACTCCTGTGAGGCATTTCAGCTCCCCCGTGGGCTGGCCTTCTCCCACCCAGGCTTCATTTGCACTGCTAATCTGTTATGTCTTTCTTGGTAATTTAGCACTTTCAGACAGTTATGGTCGGATTCTGTTTATTTTTCTAAACCTCACAAAAACCCCATCAGGCAGCAAAAGAGTAAGCAGAGAAAAGGGGGGGGGGGGGAGTTGTTCTAGAAATGTAAACTCCAGGTTCGGATGCTTTTCCCCATCTCCATCTGTAGGACAGCTGTTACGGTGCCCTGTTCATCCCGAGAGCCCCAGCATTCCACCCCAAGGACCTCTCGCTGGCTCTTCTCCCATTATCATTCCTGAGCGACAATGTAGCCTTGAGATCAAGGAGTGGAGAGCCGCCAGCTACTGCCACCTGACACACAGCCTCATCACCCCTGCCTAGCTTTCCCCCACTCTCCATGCCTGCTCTGGGGTCAAGCAGAGGAGAATTGCTTCCCTTTATCCAAGATAAGAGCAGGGGGAGCTAGGCACTGGGAAACAAGACTTCTCCCATAGAGCAGATTAGGAGGAAGTTTGGGGTTTGCGTGGGGCTGCCCTAACCTAACCTAACTTGACCTAACCTAATCTAACCTAAACTGGGGCCCCAGGTGAGCTTTGTTTTCGTTTCTTCCCCAGAAGTATGCAGTGTGTCTATTTGCCCAGCTCTAGCTAGAGTGAAGAGAAAATTGGTGTCTATGAATTTTTGTTGAATGAGTGAATGGATGACAGTTTAAAGCACTGACTGAAGTTTGATCTAGAAGCAGGAAGACAAGGCCCCCATTGTTCAGCTTACCAAATGCCCCCGTGACCTTTGCGAAGGAGAAAAATGAATATGGAAGAGGCAGAAAAGGATGAGTTTGAATTGAGGCACAAAGGACATAAAAACAAGGTAAGTCAGATCTGAAAAGGCCCTTAGTCATCATCTCACCCAAACTTTTATTTTTTCACGGGAGGGCACCAAAATCCCAGCAGAATAATGACTTCCTTAACATCACAGAGCCACAGTGAGGACTTGGAGCTCTTGACTATTATGACCTTGATAAAAATGTTGATCTCCTCTTCTCCACATTCACCTCAAACTCATTTATTCCAGAAAAGCACCTGCCCCCTAACCTGGGGAATCCCCTTTTTTGTTTGTTTGTTGTTGTTGTTTTTAAGATTTATTTTATTGTTTTAGAGAAGGTGAGAGAGAGACAGAGAGAAAGGGGAGAGGGCCCAGAGCAATCTCCATAGTTATACATTATTAGTTTTTTTAAACATAGTTTCACTCCACGCAGGTAGATGTGGGGCCACACAAGGCAGACCTGAACTGAGGACCTCCCTCATGAGATACAAGGACTTTCGCTGCCATCCTGGTGGTCACCAGTTGTGCACTGCAGTTCAGCATGTGGGTTTTGCATGGGCCAGGGCCAGGATTTGATCCCTGGACCTCACGGTGGCTCGGCAGGTGCTCAACCTGTTAAACTATCCCAGCATTCCTCTTTTAGACTTCTTAACACTAAAAGAAACAATCTAAAAATGTCCTTGAGTTTACTGTCCTTGAAGCCATTTTGGCATTGGCCCTGTGGTTTCAAGGCTGGCCCTCACTTCAACAGAAAGGATGGGTGAGGTTAGCAGAAGCCAGCCATACTGGGCCAGTCCACCCCAGGCTGGCCCATGAGAGGTCTGGCTTATTACCACTGTGTCAGGTCTTGCCTCCTAGAAGTTTGTCCTGATGGTCAGCAGTCCTGGGAATGGATACAGTCTCAAGCAGAAGTGTTCCAACCTTGTCCATGAGAGGACATGGACATACATTTTACCCCTTTCTAATGACTTGGGCATCCCAAAAAGGACCCATCACTCCCAAGCGCCCGTCTAGGACTTTCTAACCAAGTACCGTATTTTCCGGCGTATAAGACGACCCCCTAATTTTACAGTTAAAACATAGGTTTAGGCCTATATTCGCTGTATAAGACTACAGCCTCGGAAGTGGGGGGGTAGTTTTATACAGCGAATATAGGCCTAAACCTATGTTTTAACTGTAAAATTAGGGGGTCGTCTTATACGCCCGGTCGTCTTATACGCCGGAAAATATGGGTATATAATTAGAGGGACATGTAGTTCACACGTATCTGACTCACTGATCTCTAAGTTACTCTAAAGTTTTATTCTGGGAATGGTTTGATCTATACACTCAGCTTGGGTTTTTTTTTGGTGTTTTTTTTTAAGATTTATTTTATTGATTTTTGACAGAGAGAAACAGAGACAGAGAGACAGAGAGAAGGGGGAGGGCCCAGAGCAGTCTCCATAGTTGACATTAGTTTTCCACATAGTTTCACTCCACAGGTGGGCACAGGGCTGCCCCGGGTAGGAACTGGGCCGGGAGCCTCCCACATAGGTCCCGGCAAGAACTGAACTGGGGGCACACCCCAGTTCAGCATGTGGGTCTGCATGGGCCGGGGCCGGGATTTGATCCTCGGTCCTCGGGGCTTCAAAGCCAGTGCTTTACTCGTTGAGCCATCCCAGCTTTCCCATTGTTTTTAACATTTGGATTGGTGAGTTGGCCCAGACAAAATAAATAGTTACCCTGAGAGATGGAAGGGAGCTTCAAGTCAAGGCATGACCCACAGGATCCTTCTAGGGCCTGGCTTGGGACAGGAGGCACAGCATGGCAGGGGGCATGCCCAAACCCAGAAACATACCCTGCGGCTCTTCTTCTGCTTCTGCTCCCGGACAATGAGCCCTACTGGAGACCGGAAGATGATGTCAGCACAGATGTGTGGCCTCTGACCCTTGGTGCCTCCCCAAGAGTACAGAGAGCTCCCCTGGGGTGAGTCCCCAAGGCTATTCCAGAAGGGCACCACTCTTCTCAAGACCCCAGACCCTCTTTCTCAGCACTTTCTGTTTTGCAGAGAAAAGAGAGTCCATTAGGAAAGAATTTTCTCTCTACAAAACTATGCACCTCAGCAACCCTCCTCCTCAACTCTGAGGGGCCAGCCTAGCTTCTGAGCTCTCTGCTCTTCCAACTGCGTCCTCCCTCCACTTGTCTCTCCACCAGCTTGGCTTCCTTCACTCCCTCACTCAGAAGGTGTTGTTCCCAAGATCATTCCCAGTAATTGTCCTGCATGAAAACCTCAGAGTCTGTTTCCCGGGGAACCTGACCTGAGATAAGAGTGTTTTAGGCTGAGGGAATATGCAGAGGGGCCCCCTTCCTTCTCGTACCCTCTGGGACCTTGTTCCACTAGCCCCTCTCTTTTCATGAACCTTCAAACTCTGCCTCTCCCTAGCATGTAGACTTACTCAAGTCTTTCCCACATTGAGAAAAGAACATAAACCTTCCTTCCACCTGAAGTACCTTTTTCGCTCTTACCCCAGTCATCTTCTCTTTGATCAAGCTTCTCAAAAGAATAACCTGTTTGTACTCCCTTCCTCTCACCCTGACTCCTCAATCTGCTGCAGTCTGGCACCCACTACTGACACTGAGATATCACTGTTTGAAGTCACCACCAGCAGGCACCTTAGGTCTTTTTTGTTACTTGACCGTCAGCAGTACCTGATTCCATTGCCCTTCCTCTCCATCTCAACCTGCTTTGTGCGGCCCGCTCTTTCCTGAATCTCTTTCTAGTGTGTTGGAGGATCTAGATAGCCTCTTTGTGGGCCCCGCCCCCTCAACGAGATCCATAAACGTTGGCTGGGATTTGCCACAGTTGTCTGTGCCTTCTTTCCTCACTACACACTCCTGGCTAAGCTCCACCCTTATGCCCATGACCCACATCCATCCTTCCAGCCAAGGTCTGTCTTCTGCACTCCACCTGAAGTTCACTGACTTGTCAGCATGGTTCTCTCTACCTCTGAATCTTCGTACCTTCCTGCAGACTTTCATTTTGGAGAAGGGTGTCACCATCACCCCAAGGCCTCTGCTTTGTACCTAACATCCAATCAGTCACCAAGTCATCCAACTTGACCCCTGACACATCCATCCTCTTCTGTAGCCCCATTCCTACTGCCTTAGTCTAGGCTCTCCCTTCTTGATGGCTACTGCTCCAGTCTCCTACCTGGTTGCCCTTCAGCTGGTCTTGTGGTCTACACTCTACAAAGCAACATGCGTGATATTTTTATAAAGCAAATCTCATCCATCACTCCCTTACTTAAAATTCTTCAGTGGCTTCTCATCACTGTCAGGATAAAATCTAAATTCTTCAGCAGAGCATGAAAATTCCTGTTTGATCTGGTTCCTATCTGTCAGTCTAGCCACATTTCTCCTTCCCACTCCTCCTTTCCATTCTACAGTAAAACTGAAATTCAGTGTTCTAACTCCCAGAACACAGCAGGGTTTCTCCTGGCTTTGCATCTTTGTACTTGCTCCTTCTTCAGCCTCTGCTGCCATTTTTGGCTGGTCTGCCAGGGAAACACCTCTTCATCTGTCCAGGTGGAACTTATGCACTGTCTCCTCCTGGAAGCCTTTCCTGATTTTGCGAGGTGAATCTGAGTGCTCTTTCCCCCACCTCCCTCCACTGTACTCCGTGCCTGCCTCTACTGGAAGAGTGACTACAGCTGCTAATTTGAAGTAGGAGCCCCTGCCCACATTTTTAAGTCTAAGCTTCTTAAGAGCAGTATCATATCTTTTCATCTTTGTATCTCCTACACAAAGTACAAAGCCTAGCATATAATAGACCCTCAACGACTATTTGATTAGTAATTATGCTTAGCTTTTATTGGGCAATAAGTCCAGGCCAAGTGCTAAGCACAAGCACTTCCATTCAGATCACAGCTGCAATTAACCCTGTGAGGTGGGTGTCACTGAAGAGATAGAAACTATGAGATTAATTAAGCAAAAGCTTGCTGCTCTTTGCAGCTGCTCATGCTGGTTAGCATTCGGGGTACGGCTGCAGGGTCACCCCTCAGGAGCTGCCTTATGCACTGTCTGTCATACCCAAGTCTACTCAGTGCTCCCGTGGGCCGCTCCCCTGTAGCTCGGGCCTTCGGGTCTGCACTTAGTGAACACGGTATCGGCATTCCTGTTTCAGCCAGACTTTTCTCCCGTATCAAAATCCCACGGCCCTGCCCAGACTCTTCCAGGCCTGGTGCCTGGTTTTCTGGTCTTCAGACTACGAGTTCTGTTTCCTGACCACGCACTCACAGCCAGCAACAGTCAACGAGGCTTGGCTTCTTAGTCTTGTCTAGCCAGTAGGTCTGCCTTGGGCCTTCAGCCCTGGTGTGCACCCCAGCCACACCCTCAGTTTCGACATGATGACCACTTTCCGGGTGGACCCCGCATTGCTAGCATGCCAAGCCCTAACCAGGTGCCCTCCTCGCCTTACTCTGAGTCTTCGTGCTCTGAGTAGTCATCTTGTTGCCCGCCCAAGCCGACAGGCAGCAGGGGAGGACAGAGAAGGGAGGGACCTCTTCGCAAGTCCTGAGTGCCAGCTGGAATGTGCTGAGAGGACAGCTGTGACTACACCTGGTGGTCCTCATCCCCACACCTACAGGTGGAGCGCTCACACCTGAACTCTGGAGCCACAGACCCACCTTCCACGCTTCTCCTTATGTCAGCGTCACCATGCAAGGACCCGTAGGTGCTCTTGACCGACAGGGCTGCTATTTTGTATTCAGCTGTCATTGCTATGTGAACGATCATGGGTACCTGATGTCATGGTTACATTAACAATGCACAGTCCTTGATGAATAAGACTTGGGAATATACTAAGGCCAGGTTGACTGGCACCGTGAAGCTACTTTAAATGCTAATGCCTTGATTCTGTAGGTTACTCTTATTATCACGCATTTCCACGGCATCATCTTCTTTCAAGCTTGGTCAGTATGGCTTTTCTTTTTTTCATACCACAAGGAGGAGAGGTCCCCTCTGCCGCATTCACCCGTCACTGTTGGGAGCAACAGTACTAGTGCTAGAGACTTACTACATAGCATTTGATTAATCTTCACAGCAACCACAAAAGACGGGAACAATCCCCATTTTAGAGACAAAAGAAGGGAGGTAAATCGCCCAGTGTCCACAGCTAATAACAGAAACCCCAAGCCCGGCACCCAGATATCCCTGATGGTGGCGTGCGTCTGCTGGGCCACACTGCCCAGCAGCAGTCCTGCCCCCAGTCTGTGTGGCGTCACCGGGTGTCTCCCGTGACTCCGTATTTCTGCGTAGGATTAAACACCACCCCCGGCTCTCTTGGTTTTCTTGTGTATTAAACACAGCTTCCTGTGTTGACCTTCAGTCCCTTCGGCCTAGGATGATTTTGCCTCTATTGTTCCCCATCAGAACACAGGCTCGAGGTAACTGAAGTCCCCTCTGACTTACTGATGAGGAGGTTCCTGGCGTGTACTTGGGAGCTGGATGTCACAGGAAGCTGCCGTTCCCGAGGAGATAAAGCGGCGGCTCCTGGGAAGCTTAAGGGGAGGGCAAGGCCGCGTGGTAGGTACGGGCTCTTCCTTCATGTCAGCGGGGCCCTGTGGAGAACGGCATTACAAAATTGGGCAAGGGACTTAAATATCTAAGTGTCACTGCTTGAGACTCTGCCATCTGGGTGGGGTGTTTTCCCTGTAAACGGTCCTGGCCGTGAAGGGCCACAACTCGTGGATGTAACCCTAAGACTGGCAGGGGGAGGGCCTTTGGGGGGGAAGTGGAGGAATTCCCATCAGGAGTTCTGGTTCTGCCTCTGTAAGGCCCATTCTCAAGATCTCGGGCAAATCACTTCCTCTCCTACGGCTTCTGTTTGCTGAGCTAGTTACTGGATCATCCTGAAGGTCCCCTTATTTCCCCAGTGTTCCAGTGGTCCCTCCGGGCTCACCTCCTGATTCTTAGAAGAGCCCAACCCACCTGCACAGGCTCGTGGGCTACAGGACCAAGCCTGGAGCTTGGAGTCTGGGTCCACCTGCCTCTGAGCTCCCAGGTTGTCCCAACACCCTGGCAGTAGGTGGCAGTCTCACTCATGGTGTTGACAGTAGCCTGTCTGAGGCTGGGGCCCCGTGGGAGCTCTGTGGACGGCTGGGAGCCCCAGTGCGCGTGTGTGAGTGAGTGTGTGTAAGCGTGCAGTGTGTGAGTGTTTATTTATTCTAGGAGCAGTTGCTAAGTCGGGGGCGTTTGCCAGCACAGAGCTGCCTGCGTGCAGTGTTTGTTTACTTAGCAGAGTGCTGGGAGGGACAGGGGAGACGCAAGTGCCGGCCGCGTAGAATTAGTGTTGGTCTTGGGGGGCTCCTTTGAGTGGCCCCATTTTATAGGCACTGCCTGGTTCTAGACAGCCCCCCTCAGGAACACAGGCTTTGGATTGCCTTCTTCACCAGCTGCTCCATTCCTGATCCCCTTCCCAAGTGGAGTAGACTTGTTTGTTCTCCATCAGGGCGGCTGGCCATCATCCCTTCATGCCCGGTGTGGCCTCCTGGTTGCAGGGCCCTGAGAGAAGGTAGAGGAGAAAAAGGAGAAACTGAGGTCTAATGACAGAACAACAGGATTTGAATCGGGGCTCCACTGACCAGTACCAGCATGGCCTTTGGCAAATTCACTTCATCTCATGGGGTCTCCCCTGGTTCTTCAGCTCTAGAATGAGGCGACCCGAGCATTCCCTCGCAGCTGTACAGTCGTCCCTTTCAAGAAGACTTGAAGACATACACCGGCTCCTCCCATCCCGTTGGACCTGTTGGCACAGACCCTGCTCCTCGGAAGTCTGCCCCACTCCCATCCCTGCCCAAGAGCATTCCCAGCCCTTAGCTTAGCCTTGGCCTGCAGCAAGGATGAAGACTCCTGCCTCCTCTGTTTTCCAGGTTGCCTATTGGTTAGGTACTCCCTGTCTTCAGGACAGGAAGAAAGAGTGTGAGAGAGGAGATGAGCCAACCAGAGACCCTCCTGACGTCCTGACTCCCCACCCGCCCTCAGCCACAGGCCAGGAAGGCCCATCTCCCCTAAAGCAGGAGTAGGCCGGCATTCAGGGCCAGTACTTCCCAGCTGGTGGCCCCAGGGACTCTCCAGAGGCCTCTGTCTCCCTCCCCTGCCCTGAAGCCCAGCAGCGCATCTGCAAGTCTCTGAGGGAATCCACGTTCCCCAGACACAGGCTGGCAGGCAGCCAGGGGTGGTATTCTGGCTCCTGCAGCAGCCAGAAGGGGTGGCAGGAAGGCCCTCCTAATCCCCTGGGAGAAAGCTCCTTGGCAAGCAGAGGAGAGGCTGCCTGTACTCAACCCTACCTCGGAGCCACGGAACACAATACCCCAAATCTGCCAGGCAGGCTGTGCCCCAATATTCTGCCCACCTCGCCAGGGGCTTGGGTGGGGATCCCGGATGAGCCTATCTGAAAGGGAATGGAGGCTAGGTTCCTTGTCAGGTTACGACTCTTCCTTGATCTATAGCTTAGCCCTGTTGCTCTCAAGAACCTGGAGGCATTATAAAGAAAAAGGGGTAGGTGGCACTCGGCTCCCCCCAGGCGCCAGCCTTCCCCGGCTCCCATGAGCCCTTGGATGCTCCTGACAGTGTTTGGAGAAGCAGCCAGGACTGCTAAGCTCAGGGCTCCTAACTCCTCCTTCTCTCGCCATCACCCCACCACCCACCTCTGCCCCCAACACACACACGTGCACGCACACGTACACGCAGAGTCAGCCTTCTGCCACTGAGGCTGCTTGTTCTGCTGGTGCCACACAGAAACAGATGAGGAATTGGAAAAATCACCCCAGGGCCAAAGAGACTCCGTGTGGAAAAAGCAAGGAGAGAGTGAAACCAGACACAGAAAAGGCAGCCAGCTGGGGAGGTGGGGTTTTGCCTGGCAGACCTCCTCTGTCCTCCCTGGGAACCAGGACTGGGTGGGGGCCCGAGCCCAGCCCTCGTCTGCCTTTTTCCTTGCTTGCTCAGCTGATGTGCCATCTTCAAGGGGCTGCCAGGCCCTGATTCTCCCGTGGTCTGGTCCCCAGCCGGGACCTGGGAAACGAGATTCTGACCCCATTAAGCCAGTCCCTCCTCAGGTTGGGCTGTGACTGAGTGGCATAGGCTCCAAGGGTCAGTTATCTCATTTTCTCCTCCCTGTCTCTGCCTTGCCTCCATCCACATCACGTGCAGAAAGGCTTTGACCTTGGGATGTGAGTGGGATGGATTCCACTCTTCTCAGTAGCGAAGAGGAAGCAAATCTGGTCTCAGTTTGAGAGAGCTGCTACATTCCTGAGGGAGCTGGTGCCACCCGCCTTATGGCCTAGACGGTCATTTAAGGGTGGTTTCCAGGCCTGGCTCAGTGTTCTCAAAGTAGGCAGGGCTGCCATTACAATCCCAGGAGGAACGGTCAGCGGATAGAACTGGCCCCTTGGTCCCCTCAGGCCACAACTTGGTTCTGGCATAATGCTCCAAACCAAGCAAGGTCCACTGGGTCCAGGTGGCCCGGTCCCAAGCCCATTTCTATCACGGATCACTTCCCAGAAACTTTCCAAGATGGGAAATCATAACTGAAGCTGATTGTTTAGATCGGAAAATCTGGGTATAATGTCATTAGAGCGACCAGAGTCTCCTCACACGAACCTTTGCCTGCAACCTCTCCCACACCCTTGGCCCGTCCGCTCCTCTCTGCTTGACTCATGACAGCGATCAACAACTTGGACACAGAGCCTTACAATGTGCCAAGCGCTCCCACATGCCCCGTGACATGGACTCCTGCTAACGGAGATAAGTTATGGTTAGCTCCACCCAGCAGAGGCCAGAACGCAGGCCCGGCGAAGCTGTGGGGCTTGCCCAAGACTGTATGAGCCGCAGGCGGTCGACCTGACTTGCAGTCTTGGGTTCCTTCCATGGAATCCTTTCTGCCAGCGACTCGGAGATGTGCAAGGAACCGGAGTCCTCCCGTCGTTGGCCGGCAGGAAGGGACTAACTTGACTGGCTTCTAGAGGGGCCTTCTGTGGTGGCTTCAAGCCCTCCCAGATCCTCCAGAGCAGAGGGAGCTGGTGAGGGGCTTTTAAAGAGTCGCTTCTCCCTTCTGGGAGCCCTCACCTCCTTCCACTCCCCAGATCTCCTTCCTGTGTGTCTGCCGGGTCACAGCTTATCTTCTCTCACACGGTCACCTGCCCCAAAGAAGCCCTGCTTCTCCTGTTCTCCACTTGTTCCTGGGACAGCCTTGCCCTTGCTTTGGGAGTGAGGGCCAGGTCACTGGGGGAAGGTAGCAGTATTCTCAGGGGGCTTGGCTCTTTTTCTTTTTTTTTTTTTAAGATTTATTTTTATTGTTTTTGACAGAGAGAGAGACAGACAGAGAGAGACAGAGAGAAGCGGGAGGGCCCAGAACAGTCTCCACAGTTCACAGCATTAGTTTTCCATATAGTTTCACTCCACAGGTGGGCACAGGGCTGCGCAGGGCAGGAACTGGGCCAGGAGCCTCCCACATAGGCCCCAGCAAGAACTGAACTGGGGGCACACCCCAGGTCAGCACATGGGTCTGCACGGGCGGGGCCGGGATTCGATCCTTGAGCTCTGGGGCTGCAAAGCGAGCGCTTAATCTGCTGAGCCATCCCAGCTTCCCCAGCTTGGCTCTTAATGCTGCCATGTGGTGCATTAGCTTTGGCTTCACATGGGACCCGAACTCCACTGGGGTTCTTTGAGGGCTCAACAAGAACCCTCAGTACCTTTTCCCCTGCCCTCAGACTTTCTATGTGACCTTGAACAGGAATTCAGACTCTTTGGGCCTTTGTGTTGTGAGCAGAAGGATATGGGAGCCCAAAGCTAGACTTAGGAAGGCAGAGTGAGGGGGGAGGCAAAGAGATGCCCTTTTTTCCTGAGTAGAAATCTGCCCAGGCCCAGTGGGTCCCCGGGGCAGCTGTTCCTTTCCCCCGCTGACCTTAGAAGCCCCACCCCAGGCCTCTCAGGGAAGGTGATTGTACAACCGCCTGACGGAGTAATGCAGTTGCATACATTAGAGGGAGTGGGGTGGGGAGATTTTATCCAAACCACATGTTATTGCCACTATTCTAGTTATCTTGGATATTTCCTGCATGTTTGTCACCATGGCAACTGACTCAGCACGAAACCTTGTTTGCTGGGCCCCGGGGTCCAGCATAGCGGCCATGTGGTGTTAATTTGGGCCTTTCGGTACGTTTCTATCTCTCTGTCTGTCTTCCCCAGCCCGCCTTTCTCTGTCTTTTTATCTTTGTCTCTGGGCCTTGCTGTTTTCTTCTTCCAGGAAACAGCTGCTCCGACATCCCTGGGCGACAGGCATAGGGACAGCCCGCTCCCTTTGCTCAGCCCCTCCTGACAGCCCGTGACTAAGCAGGCCTCAGGACAGACAGGGTGACACGGGAGGTTGGCCTTCAAAGGAGAAAGGGCTCAGCCAGGCTCTGGCCACTTGTTTGTTGTGACCTAGGACCTAGGCTGACGGCCCCACGGAGAAGGTGGGCGTGGGTTCTGGGAGACACGAGTGAGAGGGATGTGAGGTTCCCTGTGTGTTGGAGTGCGGTCTCCACCCCTCGGCATGTTCGCTCCGTAGGTAGACTTTTGAAGACACAGGTAGAGAACAGAGGAAGGGGGGGGAAGTGAGGAAAGCGAAGAAAAGACGACGAGTCCCCCCGGAAGGGAGAGGCCTGGCAGCTAAGGGTGGTGAGATCTCTAGGCAGGCTGGTCTCCAGGCCCTGGCTGTTCCCAGGTCTTTCTCCCAGGGCTGTGGACAGCAGTGTCCCTGCATCGGGGAGAGAGAGGCTGTTGACAGAAACGGGTGGTGAGGGAGCTGGGCCAGTAGTCTGGAAAAGCAGTCCGAGCAGACAAAGTGTCAACAGGCAGCTCCAGGAGGTGAGGGTGTCCCCGGGCCCCTCCCCGCCCCTAGGTCTTGCTTCCCTTCAAGCCCAAGAAGCCAGGACTAGACAGTCACTCTCTACCACGTTTCCTGCACCCATTCCCTACCCCAGAGACCTCCCCAGACCACCTTCCCAAGTGCCACGTTTGTCCCTGGCTGTTTCTTTTCATGCCCACTCACCACTGACAGAGGGAAGTAGGACTGGAGGTTGTAACGGACCCAGATCGCCAGGCCGGGCTGGCACCCCCGCAGGACTAGTAGAGGAGAGGGGGGAGTGGAGAAGTGGCTGGGAACCTGGTGGCAAACTCCGCCTCCAGGGTGTTGGGACCTGGAATGAGAAGGGAGAGGCTGGGCTAGGCAGCCCCCGGGCCCGGGAGCAGGGACGTACTCTACTGCCCTGTGGCCAGCAACCACAAGGGCGTAGCCAGTCAGTCTTCTTCAGGGCCAGTCCCATTCCCAGGAGGTGCCATCCTGTGGGTGGGACAGAGCAGCAGAACAGTCAGAAAGGACAGCAACGTGGCCCTGAGGTCAGCCCATTGGTGCAGGGGTGCTCTGGGCTTTGGAGGCCACGGGGGCCAGGGACCGGTCCCAAGAGAAGGAACTGCCAAGAATTAGGTGTGTCAGGGCTCCAGTCATATTGGAAGGGATTCAGGACAAGCTCCAGTCCCAGCGGGGAATTGAAAGGCCAAATGGGAAACTGAGGCAGGGCCAAGTAGGCAGAGGCTTGGGGAGCCAGTGGATTGGCAAGCCCAAGAGTGCCCAGTGTGGTGGAAAGAACACGAGTTACAGAACCAGACAGACATGGCCTGAAGCTCACCGCTCATTGGCAAATGAGAGAACTCTCTGAACCTCAGCGTTCCAACTTGCACACTGGAGAAAATACCGATTTGGCAGGTTCTTAGAAGAAGTGACAAAGATGTCCTGTGGGAAATTTCCAGAACATTGTCTAAGGTCACATGGCAGGTGCTTGATTGTGGTCTCCCTTCCCTTGAAAGAGGGGTGGATTCCACGCTCTTCCCCTAAGGCTAATGCGCTTCTTGTTTTTCTCAGGATTGGTCCAAAACCCATCTGGAACTACAGCAGGAGGGGTCGGTGCGGTGCTCCTAGCTGAGAGGAGCTGTCAGAACTATGAGTCTTGAGAGCAGGGGGAGGGCTGGGAAGCTGGCCCCGCCCCTGGGAGCACATGGGGGCAGCTGTAAGTTGAAGTAGTCCTTTGGGGTCCCCGCCAGGGTGCCAGAAACCAAGTCACAGGGTCCAAATCAATTTCCCTCCTCATGGGGCCTGCATAAGCCTGACTGAGCAGGGCTCTGTGGGCTGGCAAGTGAAGGGCAGTGTCCTCTCCCAAAGCCATGGGAGATGCTAAGATCCAGGCGAACAGACAACCGGGCGCCACTGGGATGGAGAAGAAAGTCCCAAAGGGTCAGGAGTCCAGCATGTGGCTGGAGTAGACCCATGACATAGGCAGCACAGACTGGTGTATAAAACCAAGAATGGGGAGAGTGGCATGCACATGGGACAATAGCTGAGGTTGGCAGCAGTTAGGGGAGTCTGGCTTTGTCCAGCTCATGACTCCAGCTCTGGTAGTGGCGCGCCCAATGCCCTCGTCTAGGCCGACACATGCTGGGTCATTCCCGCCTCAAGGACATTCTCTCTTTCCAGTGCTAAGGGTCCAGCAGCGTCTCTAACTCAACCCAAAGTCTACGGCAGTAGGCTTTGCCCCTTGCACTGCTCTGTTACCCTTCATGGGCCCCTGTTTTCCTGTTGAACGGATGACTTGGAGAAGGAGGAATCAAGTGTTCCTAGAGAAGGGGGCGGGCCCAGGACACACAGTGCAGAAGACAGAAGTGTGGTGAGGTCTGCAGCTGATAGACGGTTCCAGTTTACCCCACAGTGGTGCTGCAAGGGATTAAGATGGAAGGGAGGGACTTTCCACTCCTCCCCACCGTCTCCGTCCTCCCCACGGAGACCACAACTCAAGACCCAACTGTCCCCTCCCAGTGACTCAGGCTTTGGCTGCCCTCCTGCCCACGCCCAAGGCCGGGTCCAGTGCCCCAGAACAGGAAGGGCTGTGGTTGGTACAGGGACAGGGGACTTCTCCCAGCATTCCTTCTGCAGAGGGCCTGGGTGAGTAAGGCGGGATCTGGCCAGAGGAGTCCTGTGTGCCTCCCCGGCCCTGTCGCCCTGTGCTGCCTCAGGAATGTGGCTTGGAGCCGGCGCGGGAATGAACACAGCCGACCACTTGTTTCTCATTAGCAGACTGTAGGATGTCACATGGGGTGGGTGTGCACTTTTGTCTGTGTGCTGGAGCAGTGGGTAGATGGTGGTGGGGCTGTGAGGGCTGAGCCAGGGACTGAGCCTGTGGGACCCGGGGTTGGGGGGCTGCAGCCCTATGGGACAAAGCTACACAGAGGTCACAGGAAACCACTGTCCCTGCCAGAGCCCACGAACAACCCTGCAATGATACAGGAAAAGGGAAAGGAGGAGCTGATGGCACGCGATTATAGTTATTATAGCGTATAATACTATATTATAATCACCGAGGAACCATGAGTCTGGTTATTGTTCATTGTTGTTAATAATAATAACTAGCATTCATGTACTGAGATCCAGCCCGTTTTAGGCAATTCACATATATTATGTTTTTAATTCTCACAATAACTCTGTTTTACAGAAGAAGAACCTAAAGCTCAGAAAGGTTAAGTAAATGACCTCATTTTCTTAGCAAGGAAGCGTTAGAGTCAGGACTTGAACCCAGGATAGATGAGGTCCCAGCTCTGGGGGTCAGAAGCCGGCTAGTGTAGCGTGGCTCGTCTGGGTCCTCAGCTTAACTTCAGAGACTGGACTCACAGGGTTAGCAGAGCCATTTTCCTTCATAGAGGCTCTGGGATGAATCTGCCCACCAGCTCAGTGGTGTTGTTGGCTGATTTCAGTTCCTCGTGGTCGTAGGACTGATGTTGCTACTTCCTCGCTGGCTGTCAGCCAGCTGGAGGCCTGTCACGTTCTTGTCACATATCCCCACCCTCCTCAAGCCAGCACATGATTATGGAATCCTTCTCTCTTTGATTTCCCTTCTGCCACCAGCTGGAAACAACTCTTTGCTCTTAAAGGGCTCGTGGTGATTATATTGGGTTCATCTATCAGGGGTCTCCAAACTATGGCCCGCGGGCCGGATGCTGCCCACGAGACCCTCTCATCCAGCCCGTGGAGACCTTTTTATGTGAATAAAATAATATTAAATAAATAATTAAAACCAACATCTATGTTTTGATTCTTTTTTATTTGGACCTCGAGTGTGTAGTCGGCCCCCAAACTGCTATTTGATAGTTAATGCGGCCCGCGGGCTGAAAAGTTTGGAGACCCCTAGATTCTAGATAATCTCTCTTTTCCACAAAGCATCATGTAATCCTGGGAATAACTCCAAGACACAACAGTTGTGGGGCCATCATAGACTTCTGCCTACCACACTTACACTCGACATTTATTTGCCATTTCTCTGCACGTACAACTGCCCAGGGAGCCTGTGTGTTCCTGGCAGCAGCCTAGTCATTAGGACTTTGCCTCAGGGCCGGGGTCAACTCTTCTCTCCATGACCTCAGTTTTCCCTCAGAGAACTCAACGTAATTCTTTACCATCCACATGTCTGAATAGGCACCAGCCACCCCGGTCACAGTGGGCACAAGAGTCATTCTCTGCTTTGTGGGGTCTCAAGGGTAATGGTGGAGACTGACATATAGGAAAGTAAAGGGCTGGCTGACCGAGCGCCCTGTGGCGCTGGCCGGGGGAGACCAGCACAGCGGGAGTGTGGCTACTAGAGTGGAAGGGACCGAGGGCAGGTGGGGAAGCTCAGGGCTGAGGTGTAATTTGCACAGGACCTTGAGGACTTGGACGGAACAAAATTGGGAGGACATTTGGGACAGAGAGGACAGCACAAGCAGAGCCCAATGGGGAGGGTTTCTGGTGCACACCAGGGTGGCACGTGCAGCTAGAGTTCAGGACACCTGGTTTTGGGGTCGGGGAAAAAGGAGAAGGCCATGACCGGGGGCCCGGAGGCAGCCTCACGTGGTGGGCAGAGCCCCAGCCTGAGGGCAGGGAGTCCTGGAGGCTGGCTTTGCTAGGGACCCGTGGAGGCGCTCTGGGCAGTACTTGGAACATGTGAGGAACGGCAGGAACCGCTGTGACTGGAGCCAATCACGTGAGTGTGTGAGTGAGTGTTGTGTGTGTGTACGTGTAGATCACATAGGGAAGGCGATAGGAAGTTCTGAGCACAGCACAGACATGATTGGAGTGTTAAACGGCAGCCATAGCTGCTCTGTGGGGACACAGAACCCAGAGCTGGTAGGCAGCGTGTGGAATCCAGGGGCACTGCATGACAAGGTCTCTGTGCACCCAGAACGTACCCTCTGCTGGAGAGACACTGTGGAAGGGTAGCAAGAGCCAGGGCCCTAAGACAGAAGAATGTGGCTTTGAGTCTTGCCAATACTCCCCAGCCTAGAAGGTTACCTAAGGTCTCAATTACCTCAACAGGGACATGGTATTGGCCATCCCTGCCTGATGGAGTGATCGTGAAGGCTGGCTCACCACAAAGTGCCTGGCACGGAAAAGAGTAGCAGCTGGCATTGTTATTGGAATAATAGGAGGTACGATTGAACTCCTCTGGGGTGCAGACGATGGTGGCTGATGGTATCTGAGGCCGAGAACCTCCTCGTGCGGGGAGGTGAGCTGGCCTCCCGAGCGGGCAGGATTCAAGAGGCACAGTCTTATGGGCAGTTAGAGGGTGAGGCCTGGGAAAAGCGCAGAGGCAGGAATAGCAGGCGCATTCTCCACAAAGACACCCAGGGTGAGGTCAGCGTGACATCTCCCACGGAAGGCCCCAGAAGCTGGGGGAGGGGGCAGGGCACGGGCAGGTGCTGAATCAAGCTGGTGGGAAGGCAAGACTCTGAAAAGCATGAACTTCTATTGTCTAATTGGAGGCGACAGGGAGTGGGAGAGGGACTAGACTGGGCAGGTGGGAGGGGAGGAGCACGACAGACCCACAACGTGGCTCAGCCCTTTTCCATCTTGGACCAGAGGGGGCTGGGCTGGGGGAGGGGGCCCTCGGCAGGTGTCCTGATGCCCAGGATTGCCATACAGAGGAGGCAGGCCTGTTATTCCTGAAACCTAATCTTTCAGGCAGATGTCCCCTCAGTTAGATGGACCAGGAGAGGCGATAAGGGACAGAGAGGCTGTTGCTCCCCAAGGCATCGTGTCCACCAGCCTCGCACCTCCCAAAGGCCCCACCTCCAAATACTGTCACATTAGGGGTGAGGGGTCAACAGATGCATCTGTGGGGACACAAGCATTCAGTCCATGGTACCTTGCAAGGCTGATTTTGGTGTCTCCTGAAGCTGCCATCCAACCCTGGGCTTACCTAGATCATGACACTGTCATACTCTGTCACTGCCACTGGCCATTTCCTTGTCTGCATCCCCTACAAGACGTACATCCTCTCGAGGGCAGGGGCTGTGGTTTATCCATAGGTGCTCCATAAAACACACGGGAAAAGCAAATAGAAAGGTTGCTCAAACTAACAAAAACATGACCTTTCTTTGCGTTAGCTGAAATCGAAACGTCCTGATGTGGCAACAGCAGTTATCTCCTGTAATCAGAAGCTCAGGGGAAAC
>PVKE010006166.1:21004-55721 GCA_004027555.1 Craseonycteris thonglongyai
GCTCGCTTTGAGGCCCCGAGGACCGAGGATCGAATCCCGGCTCCGGCCCAGGCAGGACCCACGTGCTGAACTGGGGAGTTCCCACAGTTCGGTTCTCTAGCTGTCTCTGTCTCTGTCTCTCTCTCTATCTGTCAAAAGTAAAATAGAAATAAATATGCACTGAAGATAAAATAATTACTCTCTATAAATATAAAAAGATTAAAAAAAAAAAAAAAGAAGCTCAGGTTAGCAGGTATGTAGATCTGATTAGAAAACATGGCACCTCAAAGTTAATTCATAATGTAATGAGTTCAATTGGTTTACTAAATAAAAACACTTCTACACAATTTATGGGGTGAGAGGGAGAACAATAAAAGAAGACCCTGGTGCTGAAAATCTCCCAAAAGAATCCCCTGTCGGTCATGATGGGTGGGCCATTCCAAAGGTGTTCAGTTCACATTTCTTACTTAACACAGAGCATGGGTCTCCCAGGCCAATCAGGCCCCCATTGCAAGTGGCCTTTGTAGGGCAGCTTTTGTGGGCCTGTCTACTTTTGTGTACTGTCCCTATGATGCCCAAGCCACCCATCTGTGCCTCGTAGGCCCCTGGCCGCTTCCCCTGGGAGGGACGTGGTAAGCCACACCCTTCCTTTCCTATGCTTAGTTACGAGAACATAGGCTTTGACATCTGATCTGCCTACTTAGAATCCAGGCTATGCCAATTTATTAGCTGTGTGTCTTTGGATGGCATACTTAACTTCTCTGGGCCTCCATTTCCTCATCTGTAAAACTAGGATAACTGTGAAGATTAAAAAAGATATTGGGGAAGTCGGGATGGCTCAGTGGGTTAAGTGCTCACTTTGCAGCCCTGGGGACCGAGGATCGAATCCCGGCCCCAGCCCGTGTGGACCCATATGCTGAACTGGGGAGTGCCCCCAGTTCAGTTCTCACCAGGGTGAGACCCCCCGCCCAGTTCCTGCCCTGTGCAGCCCTGCACCCACCTGTGGAATGAAACTGGAAAAACCAATGATGTGCAACTATGGAGACTGTTCTGGGCCCTCCCCCTTCTCTCTGTCTCTGTCTCTCTCTCTCTGTCAGAAACAATAAAAATAAATCTTTGAAAAAGATATTGTACTCCCACCTGACTGCTGCTCCAGCAGTTAACAAATCCCACTGTTTTCCATCCTGGCCAACCCCACCTCCTCTTTTTCTCCACACGGCAACACTGGATTATGCCGTTTCTCTGCTCAAAACCTCCCAAGGGCTTCTTATTTCACTTAAGAGTTATAACCTGGGTTCCTTGTGGGGCTACGAAGTCCCCAGCCCTGTCGCAGCTGCACGTTCGCGCTCTGCCGGGACGGTTTCCCTCCCACTGGTTCTCTGTCAGACTGCAGATCTCAGCTTAAATGTCATTTACTCGGATGAGCCTTCCTGGAGCCCAGAGTCCCCTGCTTCAGGCTCATGATGGCCCGTGCTTCTTCATCAGAGCCGTCACTGCGACCCTGGACTTTTCAGCTCGCGGAGTGATGGATGAGGGCCCGTCTCCGCGCATCCGGGAGCCTCGCGAGGGCGGGAACCTGGCTGCGTTCTCGCGGCTGAATCCCCAGCAGCCGGTGCAGTTCTGTCCAATACGTGCTCGTTGAACAAATAACACAGTAAAAGGTCTTTCCTGGAATGCCAACAAGCTTGCTGGGGAGACAAAGACTGACATAAAAAACTATTCAGAGCAGCACAGGATAATTTGTGTGTAGCTGTCTCCTGATAGCTTGGCCCTGACTCTTGGGCCTTTAGGAATTTAGAGAAAGGAGGACAGGGGATTATTTATTTCATGAAGACTCAGCTTGAGGCCGCTCATTCCAGGGGGAAGGGAAGGGAGCACAAAAAGTAACACTTGTCATGTATCTACCAACATGCCAGAAACCTATCCTACAGTACCTTCCTGAATGATTTAAACGGGGCTTGTGACAGGGAGCCGTCTTCCCCGTGGTCACTGTGAAAGCCGGCCTTGTTCTGATACTGAGTTCAGGCCTTATATGGCACCTTGGTACCTGTAGTGTGGGTTCTGAGGGGTCCAACAGCAAACAGGGCAGTTGGGTCCATCCCAGAACAGCTACAAGCCCTTCAAGATGGCCTGAAATTGGACAGCCCTGGAATGAAGGGCTGGGCACCGCACTCAGCATCTACCCTTGGAAGGAAGCAGCAGAGTTGGGGTTTGGAGGAATTTTTGCCCCCTGCGCTAGGACCTTTTGCCGCCTATTGTAAGGGTACAGGTAAAAAGCTGGGTGGTGTGGGGTGCGTGGCAAGGCCGGGGAGGCCCGGGAGGGGTCACCCCTGCCAGGCTGACCTCAGCTGGGTAATGTGATCGGCCTGTCATGGTTCTGAGCTCTGATTTGGGAAGAACAAAGAGGCCAGGGCCTTGTGCCTCCTCCAGCCCAGGAATGCAGCTGGGCCCAGGCCGTGACCAATGTGGAATGCAGGTTGGGAGCGCAGCGAATGCAGTGTGCACAGCGAGGCTTTCAGGCGCTGAAGGGAGCCCGGCTCACAAAGCCAGGCTGACAAGCCCCCGCACTGCCAGCTTTGATAGCCCAGCACGGCCTGGGAGGAGCTGAGCACCCCCGAGCTGCCAGGCCCCGACTGCCCCGCTGTGCCCCTCAAGGTGGTCGTGGGTAGGGAGTGGAGAGTCCAAATCAACACCCCCTCCCAGCCCACCAGTGTTCCCAGCTGCCAGCATCTCCTAGTGGATCGCTCCATCTCAGGAAGTCTGAGAAACAGGTGGAGGGGGGTGGTGGGGGGTGGGGGAGGGTTGCTGAGCCCCCTGCCTGCTTTAGGGCCAGGCAGAGATGAAAGCATAGATAGGCAGACGTCGCATGGGAGAGGCTGCCAGGCCTCAGGCAGCGCTGCTGGGACAGGTCACAGAGCTCTTGAGGCCACCCCCTCCAGGGAGATGAATGCTGTTGGGGTTGGGGATCTGTCTCCTGGGTTGGATGGATGAATACTTTCTGCATTCCGGAGCCCCTTGCCTCCCCTTCCAGCCCCTGCATTCCCAGTGGCCAGTTGTATCCGTGCGGGGTCCTCGGGGGCCTGCCTTTATCGGCCCTCCCAATTACCCCCACTCCTGCCCTCTGGCCTCCTCCCTGCTCCTCTCTTCCTAGGTATTAATAGTAGCGTGCTTTAGAGTTTATAAACCACAATATATACACGAAATCATTCGATTCTTAGAGACCTCTATGAAGTGCATGCCTTTATCCTCCTCTTATGCAGGAAGGAAAGTGGGAAGGGAGGAGGTGGATGCTTTCGGTGGCAAGAAGCTTAAGGCTGTTGAGTGGCATGCTCAATGGATGGGACAGTTGCCAGGATAATGGCAGGAGTGGGGATGGAGAGAGTGTCAAGGTACCAAGAGCTAATGCAGTTCACGATGTGGGGACCAGACGCTTGGCCGTGCTTGCTGGATGTACTTCTTACATGTCGTGGGCTAACTGAACGTGTCCAGTGTTTTGCTTTGTGCCCTCTGCCTTGTGTTTGCTTCATGGAAAGACCAGGAAGCCACGCTGAGCTATAAATGACTGGTGATAGCTTTCACATGATGCCTCTCAAAGACGTTTATTCTTACGTTACAGATGCGATTTCAGTGAGGACATAAGGGAGAATCTCTACAGTGTGAAGAGACAAGTGGAGAAGACAGAGGGAGGGCTTTCCCAGAGAGACCCCTGATCTTCATGGGCTGGGATTTACCGGAGGCAAGTGTGGGAGGAGCCCTGGGGTCCCCTCCATAACCACTCTCTCACTCACACAATGTTAGACGCAGAGGGACCTTAGAAGTCATCTAGGCTGCAGCGAGCCGCAGCTTGCTTCCTTTATCTCTGCCGTTCTAAGTGCTGGCTGTATTCTCTTGGGCCCTCTGGGAGCTCCTGGGTCATCCTAACCAGAGAGAAAACGGGGCTCCTCTCTCCTGCATCCAGTGTGACAGAACCTGAAGGGGCTCCGCATTGGTTCAGTTTAAGGGGTGCTCGCCACCGCAGGCCAGATCACAGTGGCCTGGGAAGCAAAGTGCACATTTGGACAACAGATTGAAGAATGCAGTAGGAGGAAGTGGTTCCCTAAGACATGGGGAGAGCACAGACAGGGCCTCTGTGTGAATTATGAGCTGGGCAGTCACTCCAAGTCGGTTTACTCCAGAGCAAGTTCATTACAGCATGAGAAACAGCCCATGTGTTTATCAGTAGGAAAACAGGTGAATAAATCATGGCTTCTCTTATGCAATCCTGTGCAGCTGTTAAAAAGATTGAAGGACTATTTAAAAATCTGTATATGGAAAATATCCATAATATATAAAGTTAAAAAAAACCCAAACAAACCATGTTTCAGAACAGCCTGTAGAGTTTTATCTCATTTATGTAAAACGGAGCAAAACAAAACCCTGTGTATTTATATATTTATGTATTTTAAATTCACTTTTTAAAAGTTTGAAATGGCATACATCAGACTGTTGCTAGGATGACCTCCATGTAATTACATATTTAAAAAAAAAAATTATTTACCAAAGGCATATATTGCTTCTGTCTTGAAAAATGAATATCAAAGGAAAGAAAAGGATCCAATGCTCCTATTCTATAGGAAAGGAATAGGCAGTATGAAGAAATTAAATGACCTGCACAAGATCCCACACTGGAAAATAAACAGTGCTCAGAACCCTGGTCTTCAGTCTGCCTAGGAGCTAAGATGTGTTTAAGTTAAGGTGACCAGATTTTAACATTGGTAAAGCGGGACACCATTGACCAGGGGGGAGGGGGTTCTTGATTAAAAACTTGATCTATCTCCCGCCGTTCCCTAGCTTGTCGTGCATTCTTTCCAAAAATCAGGACTTTTTTAAAACACCGCGGGACGCGGGACAAATTGTTAAAAATCGGGACTGTCCCGCCAAAAGTGGGACGTCTGGTCACCCTAGTTAAGTGGCTGTCCCTGCGAGCTGCAGGGACAGGAGGGTGGTGGAGACACAGGGGAACCCAGGTGACCAGGAGGAAGGAGCAGACGCCTCCTGGGGAGGAATGGAGTGGATATTAATTCTGTCTTTGTCTTGCTGATGCCACGAACTCCTCCCCACTGCCCCCTGCTCTGTAATCATACACTGGTGACACACACATCTGGGGCCAGGAGTGGGTGAAGCCAGAGCCTTTGCTGGGGAAGGAGAGGCTCGTCTCTGGGAACATGAAAGGAGTTCAGTGGCTCCTGGTGGTAATGAGAAGTGAAGAGGCTCAGGTCCGAATCAATTAGCGTCTCTGTCTGAAATGTAAACCAGGTTCTTGACCACATGCCCTCTTCCCCTCCTCCTGCTCCTGGAGTCCCAGAGGAAGAAGAAGAGAACAATTCAGCCTTTGGAGCGCTGCCTTCTGGAGGGGCCACAGCTGTTGGCTCCATGGGACGCTGCCCCATGTGGGGAGCCCTGGCGGCTCAGCCAGTCCTCTTCCTTGTCCTTGGGTTCCGCTGGCACTAACCCTTCAGTAACCGGGATTGCCCACACTAACTCCTTCTAGCCCCCTGGCGATGGGCAAAGAGATCTGAGGGCTCTGATGGGCATCAGGTGCTTGGGCAATTGCAGCAGTAGCAGCCGCCTGCACCGATCCTCAAAGCCTGAGATTCTTCCCCTCCCACTGCCACGTTTCCACTCTTCACAGCACTCAGATTTACGACGGCCATACAGCCTACTACGGTTTGATTCCATTACCTGCTCCACTGTTTCACTTTTTCAGGGTACCCCTGAGTCTCCCCAGCATAAGCTTCCCTCCGGAGCACGCCCAGGAGCCAATCCCTTTATCTGGTCTCCCTTGCTCTAAAATCAGACGTGAGGGTCAATCCAGTTCCAGCATTTTCCAGTTGTATGACCTTAGCCACACTTCTGACAAATTCCTTAGCAAACCGTTCAGGGCTTTGGTTTCTCATGATATAAAATGGGGATCAGAGTGAGGAATAAATGATCTATGAGGCTGTTTGGGAAAAAAAATCCAGCCATAAGTGACTCTATTTTTCCTGTTACATGGCTGGATGCTTTCCGACAGCCCTCATATGTAGCGCTCAGGCATGGTAGAGCTAAGTGCCATTAATAAGTGGAATCTAAGCAGGACTGAGAAAATTAAATCCTAATTCAGACATGAACACCCCTCAAAACATCTAAGACCCCCAAAGACTCAGGAATTAGTGGCATAAGATACTTCTAGAAGGAGGAGGGACAAAGTTAGCACTGAAAACAAGAAGACTGGTTGCAAGTTTGCTCAAAAAGCAGGTAGACCCCAGAATCTTTTTCCCTCCTCCATGCTTCCATTCCTAACAAAGACTAGGCCTCTCTAGAGGAGAGATCTCCTCCTCTAGAGGAGATAAAACAGTTTCCAGACAAGGGGTGGGGAGGGCGTTGTGCACAGAGGTCCACGAAAACATGGGAATTACGTGCACGTTTACACAGTGAATGTTGAGACCACCAGCCTTCTTCCCAGGAATGGTGAAAACCAGTCTTACACTCTCCAGGCAGGAGACCAGATAAAATTTCTCTGGGAAATGTTATAAAATGACATTAAGAGTTTCCCAAGGAAACGGCTTAGTCGGATCAACCTATAGTGAAATAAATCTACAATTGACAAGCCCTACCCATGCACGCATGAGCAACACTACACAACTATCATACTCTGTCATAAGCAGTCAGCCATGAAGCACTCAACTTCTAAAGAAAGCTTTTAACATGAAAAGCAAAGGTCCAAACAAACAAACAAATGACAAAAAATCTTGGGGAAAACAGAATATGCAGAGAGAAGAACTCATATACTTGGAAAGATGTGATTGTGCCTCTAAAAGACAAGAATGGGATACTGTAAGAAAAGAACTCTCAGGGAACAACAACAACAAAAAAGAGCTCTTGAAAATTAAATATGACAGGAGAAAAATTTTAAAAATCAAGAGACATTTGAAAAACAAGTTGAGGAAGTTACTCAGAAAGTAGAGGAAAACATTAGGACAAAAGGAAAAAAGAACATTAGACGATGCATTGAAGAGGGCTAACATCCAAATTACAGGACTTCCAATAACAGAGAATAGGGAAAAGAGAGATTAAAAACAATCAAAAGCAGAATACAAGGACATGTCCCTACAACCCACCAAGAGTCCAGAACAACCAAAGAAGGAAAAAACTTAAAGATGAACAGGTAGACCATCATGAAATTTCAGCGTATTAGGGACAAAGAGAGGATCTCACGTGATTCCAAAGAGAATAAACAGGTTTCATTCAGAGAAATCAGAATAGCAATAGACTTCCCAACAACACCTCTGGGAGCTATTAGAAGACAACTGGGAAAGGCAACTCCTTCCAACCTAGAACTTTCTGTTCACCTAAACTCTTAATCAGGTGTGAGGGTAGAATGAAGACATTTTCAGATGTCTCCAAATTTTATCTCCCCTGCACTCTACAGCGACTGTGAGAAATGTACTCCACCAGAAATACAGGTGTGAACCAGGAAAGAAGACGTGGAAAAAGAGGACCCTGTACAAGAAAGGATGCCCCAGTGAGCTAATGAAGGGAGGTCCTAAGTCCGCAGCCTCGCAGCAGGCAGATAGGCACCCAGGCTAAGTGGGCCAAGCTCCAGGAACACTCTCTTCAAGAAAACGCACTGGGTAAAATACCCAGAGTTTCAGCGTTGGAGGCGATTGAGAGGTGACTGGGGAGAGCTGGGGACCCAGTTAGTGACAAATATGCAGAAAATAAACAAAACCCAAGCGATTTTGAACTCCAGGAGGGCACTTGAGCAGAAAAAGGGAAGTCATCATTATACGGTATGACTTGGCTGCAAACAGTGCACGATAAGGTGGATATTGAATGTTGATCTAAACAAAATCATGATGTAATCTATACTGGGGGAATGGCTGGCTGAGTTGGGCAGGAAATGCATGTGTGGGCAGGCAGATTTGGCAAAAGAGACACAAATCCTTCTCCTCCCTGATGGAGAATGAAACAATGCCCAAGTTAAGGAGATTTAAGAAACGCCTAGCATGGACAATTGAGAAGTAGTACTAAAAGCTTGCTATTTGGCAAGGTACAGAGTCAGTTCAAAAGAGTTGAAGAGATGACTCCTGAGATTTCTTATCCAGCCTTGCAGAACTCTGGGCATCTTTAAACCACGCGCAAGAAAATGTTGATTTTAAAAAACCCAATAAAGGACAGAGGGAGAAAAAAAAGTGGGGGAGCTCAGAAGATCTCAGAAAAGACTGGGCAAGTTATGTAAATGATTGCGTTTCTCTGATGATCCTCCTGCAAACGTTGGGATAATAGTACTTACCTCCCAGTGTCCTTTTTGTCTCTGACATATGGGAACTGTTATTATGGGACCCACAGATAGACCCACCAAAGGATTAACCCTAGTTTTCCCTTTTGCACAATAAAGATAATCAACTGCCTCATTATGTAGCTGAAAGTGTAAATGAAGTAACGAAATAAAACCTCAAATTTATTTGGAACTGGGCAAAAAATGACATCAGGAGTGCCTCCCACGCAGTGCCCAGGGATGACACTCGTGTGGAGAGTTTACTTGGCGCAGTCTCTGTGCTAAATGCTTCACATGGGATTGTCCCCCATCTTAACGGCAGAACGTTCATAATTACCAGCACAGCTGCCTGCACCTGGGGAAACAAACAACAGTCACCGTAATGCCCGCGACTCATCCTATCTGGACAGTGGAAGCTACCAGAAAGACCCGAGGAGATGCTCCCAGGTCTGCGCACGGCATCTGTGTGTACCTTGTCCACTCCAGAAAAGGTTGGTGATGCTGCAGCAAGAGTAACCCAGGGTTTAAAGAATGAAAGTCTGGCTTCACACTTCTGCCTCACTAGTGGAAGTCATTTCTTGACATTCTGTCTCCTCACTGGTAAGCTGAAGTTGGTAACAAGAATATTGACCATATTATGAAACTTTAACAAGATTATATATGTATCTATGCCCATGTAATGTGCTCTTTATATGGCAAATTATTCATTTCAAATTAAAAAACCAATCCAGACTTACTTAGGATAAACTTTTATCCAGAAAGGTTTATTGCAAGGTTGGAAAAGGGAAGGGACTATTACAATAGGGAGAATACTATTGATCATGGGATCGGCAAGCAACTCACAACGTTTGACGAAGGGGATTTTCTTTTAGAGAGAGACGGAAACAAGGCTAGAAAGAACCAGGTATAGGGAAGTGGGATGAATGAAAGGGTGGCATCATGGGATAGGTGATCCGAGAGTAGTGACCCTTGAGGCCAGCCTGTTCTCAGGGTGGTTGTAGGCTGGCTGAGGGTGGCCCAACGTTCAGGGGCCTGGAGGAAGGAGAGAAGCTTAACCAAGTTCTGATTGACAAGCATTTTGTTCTCGTTGACCAGTGGGGACAAACATTTCCGATTATTATTTATGAGGCAAAGAAAGGGGATTTTGAGGGTCTGTGTCGGCCTTGTCCTAGGTACCCAAGGGGGTCATGGTGAAGTCTTAGCTGTGTCATATGGGAAGGGTGACTATGCAGGAAGCCATTTTCCGGACCATAAAAGGTGAGGGAATTTCCTAACCTCCACTCTTTTCTAGATTACAGGGCTCAGGTAAAAGTTGTCACTGCTACTCTCTGAAGGCTACTTAGTAGTAGTAATAGTAGTAGTAGTAGAAGCAATAGTAATGGTAGTATGTACCTGTAAAATAAGGCTTAAAATAGAAATAAAACATCAAAACCAGAAAGGGAGGAAGGGAGAGGAAAGGCTTATATTGTCTATAGTTTAGTTGCAGGCTTCCTGGCAACGAAACAAAAATGAAAACACGGTGGTTCTCATTGATAAAAAAGCAAACAAAAATAGAAAACTTTTCCCTGGTGCTACATTGAAAGGAATGTGTCCTATCTGATCAGGATGCTGAATGAGCAACATCATGAACAAGATCTTCAACTCCAGTCTCTCAAAAGATGCAGAATTCTTGTAATAACTTCTTAGGATAATATCGACAAAAAATTGATATCAAAACATGAACACGTTGTTTAAGAAAAGCATTTCTCGGGATCTGGACATTAGAAGTCTAGAAATATAATCCTCTGGTCCTGAGAGTCCTGGTTTTTTTGCCATGCTCTCATCAGCAACAGGACCGCATGTGAGTATGTTGTCTCTCATCCACATGACAGCCTGCAAGGTAGGTGAGATTATCTTCTTTTTACAAATGATGCCCAACAGCCCTGGTGCTACCTGAGCGTTTCAGGGGCCAGGAGAAAAGGCAGCTGGCCTGGAACTTAGTACAAGCCATTCCCAGCAGAGGTGCTATGCCCAGTGGACGCCAGCTGGCCAGACTGGTTTGTGAGTATGGGTAGGACACCCACTGGGTCCTGCTAGAGATAATTCTAGTAAGATTTTGTAGAACAAGAAGTCTTGTGTCAGCAGGTCTGAGCAAGAGCCCAGAGAATGTCACCTGCTATAGCTAGAGTGTCACCATATGTTGTCCCCCAAGCTGATGTGACCGGAGCAGGGTGGTGTAGATGTTGTCAGCACCCTGCCCATAGCTCCTTTGGGACAAGCAGGCCCACATTCGCATGCCAGGGTGGTCTCTGCTCAGAGCCTGCTGCGCCCACCTGCATGGCAGGTGGCAGTGCCAGGGAATGAATGATCCCCAGGCAGCTTGCCACCAGGAGCTGGTATGGAAGTGCCTGTTCCCTCCCGTCTCAGGCAGAATACTGGGCTGGTCAGCAATCCCCAAATTCCCCAATGGGTCCTGCTCTCACTTCCCTCAGTAACTAGCCTGAGAACTCTCCTTTTGGGGCTTCTTTTCCTTCCCTGTATCATTTGCCCACCACACCCCAACCAGCGTTTACTGGAATCATATCCCAAACCAACAACTCATACCTATGTAAATCCTTGTCTTCAAGTCTGTTTGTGGGGGAACCCCAAATAAGACAGATGCTTTAGGCTTGAAGCAAATCAAAGCAACACCTGGCCACTTTGGCAGCTGTTTTACGTTGTATCTTCTTCATTAGCCTGTTTTTAACCCAACTTGCATTGTAATGTTAATGCCGTTAGTTTTCCTTGACTACCCCCAGAAACCAGCTACAGGAGTCTGCTACCCAAGAAGCCAGCTAGAAATCATCAATTCTGTTACTGAGCACTTCCTATGTCAAGTTTACTGTGACAAAATTTTTCTGAAATTTTAAGTGGGAAAATTTTTTTCTTAGCATGAGAAGCTGGTATATTTCCTGCATTATGGTAAAGATACCAGACCCCTCTCTCTCTCTCTCTCTCTCTCTCTCTCTCTCTCTCTCTCTCTCTCTCCTCTCTTTCTCCATCCCTCCCTCCCTCTTTCTGCTTTTCAGGAAGCACAGAAGCCAATTTAAAGTCTAATAACAGTTGTTGGAAAAGAGGAATAATCTTGTCTATAATATTTTGATTATGTAGACTACATGTAGAACTTTATCACCTGCACATATGTTCTTCTGTTCCCTAGTCTTGAATTTATTTCATGTGTTTTCTCTGGTAATTTATTCCCATCTATATTTACACACCTCTATTTTATTATGCCCGTCTCTTTGTATGCTGCCTCACATCTTTTGTGGAACTAGTAGGCATATTGTCGGGTTTGGGGACACTTTTTCCATACCCTCTAGTTCTGGCTGGCCGAATAATTCAAATGACATACAGCAGATTAACAGGAGAAAATCAAATTTTAATACACAGGCATGGGGAATTCAACTACGTGAAAATTCCAAAGACAGGGAGACAAAATGTCATTTTGGACTAAGGAGAGGGAAGTAGGCCATCCGCAGGTAGGAGGAAGAGCAAACATTTGGTCAATTTTTGCAGGTTCATCCAGAAACAAAGGGACACAACATAAAAAACATTTTTGCTTGGATCCTCCCAGACTGTCACACCTGACCCCTGTGTGCTAAGGTGACTACGTACAGGTTCCCTTCCTGAGGCAGGCTTTTCTAGCTGAATCTCCCAGGCAGGTAAGAGGGAGGTGAAAAACTCGTCCTGAGTGTGACAGGCTTTAACTGGTCTCAGCTGGAAATAATCTGCGTGCCAGGGTGGCATATTCCAGGTAGCCTCACTGGCTAGACCCCCACAATATCAATAAAGAAGGTGTTTAATAAGCACTCATGTGATGAATTATACTTGGGTGCCAGCTATGCAGGTATTGTTATGAAAATAGAGGATGTATGAATCCCTCTTACAGAGCATCGGGCCCCACAGGGCAGGGCTTTCTAAACTTTCTAGGTTTGGGGATTGTTTCTTCAACTGCAATCTTACATGGTCAATAGATCAAGTCCCTAAAAGAGAAGCAGGTCGGGTTGAGATGTGTGGGTGAGAGGATGGCACCCCCCCTCACTGAGCGTGAGCCATTTCTTTCCTTGTTTCCCGTTGACCCCCGCTGGGCACCACCTCCCAGCTTTGTCTCAGGAGAGCACAGAATCACCAACACCTTGAGGGAATGCCCAGCGGGGTCTGAGACCCCAGATCCCCGTGGGCAGGGCCAGGCCACAGCAGCTGCATGGAGTCCAGTTGAGCTGTCCTGCTGCCACCCGGAGAGAGACCCCGCTCCTGCAGGCCTGTCTGCCGCTCTGGCCTCCCCAAGTTTACCTTAGCCCAGGCGCCGACCTTCAGGTCAAGAACTAGCCTCAGGGCAGGCCCCTCCCCCGTCCACCTGTTTGCCTCTTCCCATCTGTCCAGGTCCTCTTCTGACCCACTTGACACTCCCCCCTTCAAGCTGCGCTGAGATGGCAGGCGTGGGGATGGGGCAGAGGAAGGCTGAGCGGACGCATGTCTGGTCAGCCTACTGACACCTTGAATTTAGCCCAGCGAGACGAGGCTGAGCAGACGTCCCATTTGAAACGGGTCAGTACTGCTGTTTTCTCTCCCATTTAACACGTTACATCTGGTCAGCCCAGACACAAGTGAGGGGCCCCGGGGCTCTGTGGCAGGGGCTGGGTGTGGAGGGAGGAAGTCCTCCGGTTCTGAGCCTTCTGGAAGTTCCCAGTCCCAAGCTTAGCCTCACAGGCATCCGCACCCCCTCCCACTGTTTGTCTAATAAGGAAACCTTTTTGACCCAGCCAGTTAAAAGTCCTGGCCCTTCCCCTCATTACTGCCAACCCCAGAACTAAAGAGATGAAAACTGGCAGTCTTGCGCGGCCTTCAACTTGGCAACTGCCCCCTCAGGGTCTGTGTCCCAGTCACAGCCTCTCAATAGGGCTGTGTTTTCAATCCTGGTTAAACAAAGCCCGCGGTCTCCCTCCTGGCCCTGAGCTCTCCATTCTCGGCTTTCTGTGGGGGATTAGGAGCCGCGCTCTTGTTTGGGTGTCACTCTCCCTTTGAACCACGGTGGCTTCATTTGGTTTCAGGCTCTGCTTCCTGCCAGGAAGGGGATTTACCTCTGATTTGTTGTTACTCTCTCCACAGGGTGATGCCAGGGGGGCGTGAGTCCCCTTCTCCCCAGACACCCCCACCTGGAGCTTCCCTGCCCTTCCCCCTATCTCTCTCCAGCCCCGATCCCCCCAAATAGCTCCCAGCTACCTCCTCCTCCTCCCTCTGAATTCTCCTGCCACGCAGGCCAGGAAGGGGTGGTCATTGCCTCAGCTGCTGGGAGGTGGGGTTCGGCCTTCCTGGGGAGTGCTTCCCACTGTTTGGGAGAGTCCCAGGAAATGGGTGAAAGGGCTGCTCCTGCCCTGGGTGCTACTCTACCCTGAAGCCAGCTCTCTTCAGGGCATACCAAGGGCTAGTTCTGCCATACCACTTTTTACAGGTGTACACGTTGGCCTCCATTTGCAACAGGCAGAACATTATAGATGCAAGGCTTGGGGGTGGAGTCTGTGTGAGTGATGGGGTAAGAGAAAGAATCTATAACCCGGTCAGGGAGGAGGAGGAGAGGCTGTAAGGCAGCTAAATGTTAAGGGCAGAAGAGCTAAAAAGACAAGTGTGGCTCAAGTGGGCCAACCGCGAAGTGGGCGAAGTGCAGCCTGGAAGGGCCACCGCCCAGGCCTGGCCCGCCCCTGCGAGCCGGGCCATAGGGTGCTGGTCCGCTGTTCTCACAAAGCCTGGGTTGTGCTCCCGGCTGGGCTGAGCCTCCCTGTCACTGAGGTCCTGGCTGGGGCCGCCTGCCCTGGGAGCCTCGCTTTGCAGCCAGCGGCCCCAGATTTGTTCAAGTGCCAGTACCTAATGAGGAGCTCATTTGAATCCATGCAAGTACCAGGGAGCAAGGAGACATGCTAATTAAAGTGATTGCTGTTCTCTAATTAAGCAATAATTCGCCCAAAGAGGGCATTCTCATGCAAATAGAGCCCTCTTGGGTGAGGTAAGGGCTTTGGGCAACAGCTGAGGTCTGTTTCGTAGGTCCTAGGCATTGGAGAGCAGGGATCCAGAATGCCCCATTGAGCTGGGTGATAGAGCAAGGAAATAATTCCGGGGCCGGCGCTGCCTTTTGTCTTTCGGGGCTTGGGCTGCAGAACTGGGGGAGGCAGGGACCTGCGCATCCTGCTGCTCCTTCCCCCTCCTCGCCTCCCTGTGCCCTCTCTCCAAGAGCTGCTTCCGGAGCTGTGTGTCTGTGGGACACTGTCGACTTGCCCTTGGAACAATCCAGGTTCCAATGATCAGCATTAACACAGAAGGCGTGTGAAGGGCTGGAAACAGGGGCTTCTGGATGTTTATGAACATGGAAGATCCTACAAGAAGATGCGCTCCGTTGATCAGCTGCTGTGATATCGTGGAAAGAGCAGTGAAAGGCATCCTGCACCTGGGTAACTATGGCTAAGCCACTTTCTCTCTCCAGAACTCAGTTTCCTCATCTGTAGAATGGGCTGCTCATAACAGCCTTACACAGTTCTCATGTCGGTAAGTGGATGTGGACGCACCAGGATCGGGGCGCCTAACCCCGTGGTTTTTGACCTGGGGGTGAAGTATACCCAGTGTAAGGCTGCCAGATATATCTTCATATTTTATTCGCTAAATTGGATCACCTAACCCCTGGACTGTCACAGCTGGCGGAGTAAGTGCTACCGGCATCTGGTCTGCTAGGGGGGCTGCTAAATGTCTTATACGTCACAGGACAGCCCCCACCACAAAGAATCATCTGGCCTCAAATACCCATTGTGGCCAAGTTGAGAAATACACAATCCGCACTCAATAAAATGGTATTAGATGAAAAATAAATGAGGAGATGGTATATTTTCAGGAGCAGGACCATAGTGATGTGGTTGTAAATCACCTCTGGGACCAACTGTTTAAGGTACAATAGTCCCCGTTTACCTCCAAGGCCCCCAGTGAATGCCTGAAATCAGTAAATGTACCGAACCCGATATTGTACTATAGTTTTTCCTGTACATACATACCTAAGATAAAGTTTAATTCATAAAGTAGGCACAGCAAGAGATTAAGAACAATCATAAAGTAGACCATTTGTAACAATCTACTGTGATGAAAGTTAAATGAATATGATTCAAAGTCTCGTCACTCTTCTGGTGAGGGTGTGAGATGATATGATATAATGGCCGCATTGTGAGATGACGTGGATGATGCATTGTGATGTAGCTTCAGGCCGGCAGGGGACTAGAAGGGTGACTTGAACACGGGCACTGTGACACCGTTGCCCACTGAGACAGTCGATCTGATAACCGAGATGGCTCCTAAGTGACTAACTGGCAGGGAGCATCTGTAGGCTGTACACACTGAACAAAGAGATGATTCACGGCCGGGGTGGGATGGAGCGGACGGTTGGAGATTTCATCACCCTACTGGGAACACCTCGCAATTTAAAACTTCATGAAGTGTTTGTTTCTGGAAGTTTTCCATGTAATATTTTCGGAATGTGGTTGACCGTGGGTAACCGAAACCATGGAGAAGGGTTTTTGTGTGTTTGTTTGTTTTTATCTGTACTGTGCTTTTCTTAAAAGGAAGAGTTCAGACAATAATTGTGTTTTAAATCACCCAGCAGATAGCCTGGGGCTGGTATAGGCTGCTGCTCATAGCCCCCTGCAAGAAGCAGAACAGAGAAATTGGTATTAGATCCAAGCTTCAGAAGCAGCCGAAAGGCTGCTTGGAGGTGAGAGCAAGGTGAACCTTCATGAAAAGACAGTGCTAGAAGGGTCACCTGACCAGGCCTGGGGCCCAGGGAGCCGCTGAGAGCAGATGTCAGTGGTGCTTAAGTGGTGAAGAGGAAATTGTACTCATACCTCGTATTAAGCAGACTGCTCTAATTCTCGCAACAGCCTAGGGGGTAGGTCCTGTTATTATCCCCATTTTGCAGATATGGAAATGAAATGCCTTGACCAGGGCACATATTGTATAAGGGCCAGCATTTTACCACGGCGGTGTCTGGGGCTAGTGCAGCCAGAAACTAAGTCTGTCCTGAGAATTCCTCAGTGGTCACATCATGGGAGTCGGGCCTTCAGAAAAGTGCCCCGTGTGTCTGTGAAGGCTGATGTATGGGCCCCCAACTGTGTCTGCACTGGAACCTTGGGACCCCGTAAAGACCAGGACGGGCAGGGATGGAGTCACCCAGCTTGGTTTTGCCCATCAGAGTCGGTCTCGTCCGCCGAACGTTGGCTCATCCTCTTGCTGCCTTGGCAGTTTTTCTAACTGCTGGGTCCAGAGTGGAGTGGGGCAGTACTCCTAGAACTGCCTTCATGATGGCCTGTCTCAGGTGGAGCCCGTGCACAGCTGTGGGGGAGACAAAAAGCAGAAGGTCAACAAATCAGGCAGTCCAGCGAGGGAAACATCAAGCCTCTTGCTCCCAGAAATCTTGGACCCCTTTCAATTTTGTGTTCACCCGCTGCAAAATAAATGTTTTGTGTTACAAGGAGACGGAGATAGTATCTCATTGGTCCTACTAGTTCAGCACGGCCTCTGCCAACCTCTCACTCCACACTTGGCAGGGGCAGGAGCGTGGAGAAAAACAGGACCAGGTTCTGTTTGCAAAACATTTTCATCAGTCAAAGAAACTGCCAGGGTTGTGACTATTACATAAACCCTGACTCACGGAGACGTATACCTTGCTTTGCCTTGCTGATCTGCTGGGTAACAGACAGAGTTACATTACTTGAGAAGTGACAGCTCTAACATTCTGCAGACGTCTTAAAATGGCTCTGGCGTTTTCTGAACAAAGAACAATCCACAAAAACGCCCATAGTTTGCAGGGCATAGGAGTCTGTTTACAGGATCACAGATGTAGGCCCCTCTCCTTGGTCAAAAGGGACTCAGTGAGATCATCCCTTTAAGTCCCTTCCACCTCCAGGTGGGGCTGGGTGGCCTGACAGTCTTCTGCCAGCAGATTTAGTGAGCGTGTGGCCCAAGTCTCAGGCCCTTGCACTGAGTTCCCTAAGGGCCAGCCCTGTTTTTTTCCATTGCAGGATTTATAAGTGGGTTTGAAATGAGAGCATAGGGTTGCTTTGCCAGGAACAAAGGTTTTCAGTGTGTTTCAGTCACCAACCCAAGACAAGCTCCCCTCTCCCCAGCCCTAGCCAGGCTCGATGCAAAAGTTCATCTAAGAACAATGATAGGAACGGCACAGCCCATGCTTACACTGAGTTTACCTGTAAGGCAGTGTTCGAATCCTCAAAAAAAACAGAGGGGAGGTGTTATTATCACCATCATTTTGCAGAGAAGAACTTTTCTATTTTCCTTATTCTTAAATCAGGCCAGGCTCTCACCTATCCCTTAGCTTCTTTTTGGGTGTTCAGGTTTTTCCCCTCATTCTGCATGTGAACCATGTCTTCGATTAGCCTTAGAAACAGTCCAAGAGCCATGTCTTCCCTCCTCTTTAAAATAAGCTCAGTCTACACCATAACAAACTGAGTATTTGACTCTCTACGACGTTGCATGGCTGTTTCATTGTTGTGCAGACAGACCTGAGAGGCTGCCTAGCATAGGGGCTGAGTGTGGATTCTGAAGGCTACTTGCTCAGGTTTGAACCCAGCTCTGTCCTCTCTAGCTGTGTCACCTTGGGCAAGTTACCCAACCTCTCCAAGCCTTGGTTTCCTCATCCTCCTATAAAGTAGAACTAATAATGCCTCACAGGAACATGAAATGAGTGCTTATAGAAAGTGCTTAGAGCTCTGCACCTGGCACTTCATAGATACTCCCTATCGTTTATCTCATCAAAAAGACTAAGTGACTCAAGGGCAAGGATGCTATTGTATCCTTCCACAGCTGCCAATACAACAAGATTGATGAGCCTTTGTTGACTTGCCTTTCTTTGGCTGATCAACAAAATAGTAGGAAGATATATACGGACCCCTCCCAGAAAGCGGTAAAATAAGAGGCAAACACAAAAAAGTGTAGAAACATTACATTTTACTTGATAATGTCTTGTAGGTGCTTAGTAAATGCACTGAGTAAATGCATGACACTTAAAAACCAGGAAATGGATGAAAATGGAGAGCTATGGCAATTTCAGTGTTTAAGGGTAGAGAGAGAAACAGAGGAAAAGAGAGAAGAAGGACAGTGATCTCCTTCACCCTTTGGTGACTTCAGTTCATTTTTCCAAGTACTTGTGAAGTTCAGCCCCTCTGAGCCATCTCTGGGCTGCCTTATGGTAGAAGCGTGCATGGATCCAGGCCCTGGAGGAGAACACATGGCTACAGCTCCAAACTATGGCTGCTGACTTTGCTAGGAGGAGAAGCCAGAGAATAACCACCTTACTGGTGACTTCTGCTGCAGACGGACCCCAGGGCTCATGGAATCCAGGCAGGTTGAACATCTCAAAGAGGTCCTGAAATGGTTCCCACGTTTGTTAGAGGACAATAAAGCCAGGCTTCTCTGTCTGGCAGGGGTCCTCAAGATCACATGCCTCATGGTCAGGAGTGTGAGATACTGGTGTGTGAGAGAGACGGGTCAAGAAGGGCCTTGCAGAGGGGAGCGAGTGTCCGTGAGCCACCCTCACGCCTGGAGGTGAGGGACTGGACCTGTGAGCTGAGCGGGCACACAGAGGCTCCCAAGTTACTGTGGGTAAAAAGGAAACTGTCTCACTCTGGAAAAAAGTCCCAGAGTCTTCACATTTTGGTTTATTTGCTTTCTTTCGGTCTTAAGTCCTTCCTTCTACAAAAAAGCCCCACTGCAATGTCCTTGGGCAGCTGTAAGAACGTTACAAACGGGATCTGCTCGTGCACAGAGCCTTAAACAAGGTAGAAGCCCTTTTTGAAGGGGCCAAGAGAAGCTGGGACAAGGAGGGGCTCATTGGCTCAGTATTGAGCTCTAGACAAATCCGTGAAATTAATGCAACAGAAGAATGGGAAAGAGGTGTTCCTGAATTCAGGTAGGGGTCTGAGAATGAGGGCAGGAGGCATGTGGATAGACTCCTTCACAGGTCTTCTCAAGCTCCCTCCCAGCCTGGGACCATTCACACAGGTGGAGGGGGTTGCTAATCTCAGCCCCTAAAGGGGCGCTGTCACCAGGATGATTCCTGGCTTTGGGCAAGCCAAGAAAGTGCCCTGGGCCTTGTTGGGGAGGTAAAATTATCCTCTACTCTTCTTCTGACTTGATTAATAGCCACGTTAATAAAAGCCAGATTAACAGAAAAACAAATTAAAGTTTAATAACATGCACACCTCCTGTATACATAGGAGAGACCCAGGAGCGCTGTGTAACTCTCCAAAAATGGTAGAAGCCACCACCTTGAATACCACCTTCAGCTAAAAACAAAAGAAGATCCTGGGGGGTGGGGAGTCAGTTGTGGGGGTTGATCAGGAAAGGCACAAAAAAAAACAAGGGTAAGATTGTTACCCAGATTTAAGTCTGTGCCTTGTCATTCAATGGTAAAGGCAGGTCTAGCATAGTGAGGGCAATGTCCTGACTGTTGAGATCCCCCCTTCAGCCTTAAATGGAGACAGGACAAAGCGGCAACATGTGTGCTGTGATCTGAAAGGTGGAGGAGATAGCTCCCAAGGCAAATTCAAAATAGCTCCCAAGGCATCTGCTCCAGAATCTGAAAGTCTACACCTGGAGAATAACCTCCTTAGATCCTGAAAGAACTAGTTTTAAAGCTGTTATCGGTGATTGACACCTTAGATCAGGGGTAGCCAACCTTTTGGCTTCCCTGGGCCACATTACAAGAAGCATTGTCTTGGGCCACAGATACACTACGCTAACACGAATGGTAGCTGATGAGCTAAAAAAGAAAAGAAAAGAAAAAAATTGCAAAAAAAATCTGATAATGTTTCCAGAAAGTTTATGAATTTGTGTTGGACCACATTCAGAGCCGTCCTGGGCCGCATGTGGCCCGTGGGACGTGGGCTGGACAAGCCTGCCTTAGATTGAACTAGTTCAAGGTTTTTAAACCTCAAAACATGCTGAAAAGCCATAGCCTGTTTACATCTCCAACTTGGAGAACATTTCTGTCTCTTTCTCCATTGCACATCCCTCATCCATTAAGGCAGTTCCTGTTCTTGCCACGAGGCAAGAATAGTGAGTAATGACTTTGTAACCATGTAATGGCTCATCAGACAGGCACAGCCCCCAATTTTAATTGCCCTCCTTCCCTCCCACCCTCATAAACTTTCCCCATTCAGGTATCTAGCTCCCAGGTGCTGTTTTCCTACTTGTTCCCCCCCACCCCTACCCCCTTTTCTGACCTATATGTGAATGCAAAGGCTGCATCCAAATCTGCAGTGAGGAGAGTAGCCCAAGGCATGAGCCACTAGCTTCTCTAGTCTCCTACCTCTGTCCCAAGATGCCAGAGCTTCAGGGTCTCTTCTCATGGCATCCTCTCCCTGCCTGCACCCTGGTCTTAGTTCTGTCTTACCCCTGGGGATGCAATGAGGCTGAGATAATCAGAGTCAGTAACAAAGAGTTTCCATTTCTCCCAGGAATTTGGTACTGGTACTCACAACCCCCAGGATTGAACAAAGAGTAACTGGGGAACAGGCCAGTGGTTGATGAGCTGGTGAAGTTGGGATCAAGGGGAAAGGATGGGGTAAGAAAGAGGGGCAACTGGGAAGTATGGTAGCTGGCACAGGACATGAGATTGCAAGGAAGACCCAAGGACTTTTAGAGGGCCCAGTTCAGAGCCCTTGTCTTAAGGGGTGTCAGCATTGATGCTCTATATAAGTACTTTTAACTAACCACGAGGAGGGAAAGCACTTGTTTAGACAATGTAAAAGCAAGACTTAGGATGAGGATTCATTAGACTTCCTTGTCCTTTCATATGTGGATGTGTTAAAAAGTACAATATAATGCTTACCATGTGCCAAGCTTATCTCATCCTCATAACAGTCTTCTAAATTTATGACATTTGTGGATAAATATCAATATGGAGAACAAGTATTATCCTTATTACTAATATGTGAAAAATCAATACAAACCAATAACTTATGCGCATCCCATCTTCCATTTCTCATGCAGCATGGTGGTTGCTCAGAACTAAAACATTTAGAGAAAAGTTCAGTCTGTCGGAACATAATTCACAATGATGATGATGATAAGAATAACAGGAGTTAATTTCTATTATTGACTATAACCTTGTCTCTGGGCTAAGTTCTTTGTATGCATGATTTCATTTAGCCCTAAAACAGTCCCAGAAAATGGGTGCTGTTATTACTGTTTCACAGATGAGAAAGCTGATGCACAAAGCATGTTAAGTAATTTGTCCAAAATGCAAGTTAGTTTCTATGATATCTTTATTGCTCATAGAAGAATTATTCACAATTGATCTAGGAACAGTGGTTGTCTAAACCAAGTGGATGAATCATCAGAGCAGTTTGTATGGTGTGCCTACTCTGTATCAGAACCTTATATACCTTCAATCCTCCAAACAACCTGGCAACCTATGGGATATTTACACCTGGTTTGCTGATAAGGAAACTCACCCAAGTTCATATAGCGTATGCCCAACAGGATGAAACAGAAGGCCTTCCAGCACCTCCAGAGGCTTCTAGCACAGTCAAAGGTGCTTTAGGTGTTAGAGGTCCTCAGGGGACTTAAAGCCAAATCCTTCACGCAACAGCTACGACCTGATGTCAAAATCTTTCTGTTCTAACCTATGCTAGACCTGTAAAAGCTGCCAGAATTTGCTCTAACAATGCTAGCCTCTTAGAGAACTTGACATACTGTCACTCATTTTTCCTCATGTCTCTAGAAAGAAGAGAAATTCTACTGTAGAGACTGGGAGGTTGGTCTAAATTCACACAGCAGACAGGAGGAGAATGGGGGATAAATTATACTAGACAGGTTTCCCAATCCTCACTTCAATGCTTTCTCTATGAGACCATCCAGCCTCAAATTACTCATTCATTAGCTGCCACCCTTTGCAAATATTCCCAACTCATCATTCTCCTTCAGGCCCTTTGGTTTCTTTTATACCTCAGACAGGGACTCCTGAATGACAGGGAAGGTGGTGTCTGTCTGTATCCGTTCAATGCTGGCCTCCATTACAGGCCTGTCTTTCTCTTTCCTGTAAGATGATCTCCACGTTCTTTCATTCTTTGCTAGTGCAAAGAAGATGTGTAAAGTCATTTTCTCCTGGCCTGGTATGTGGGTAAATTAATCTAGCATCACAAACCCAGTCACAGAGTTAGGTGATCTGTGTGTAATGGGTTTAGGCAGGGAATCTCCGGAGCTTAGCCTGTTCAGCATAAAATAGGCCATAGAAATCGCCCTCTCCGTGAAATCCTCTTGCACACAGTTCAGGAAATGGACAAGACAGTGAGAGCACAGTCAACCTATTGGAATTTCTATTTGAAGAAAGTAAATCTTGGCAGGAGGAAAACTATTGGTTACCAACCTTCTAGCCTTGGAAAGAGAGTTATCCTACAGTCATTAGATGTAAAATTCCAAAGACTTGGGAGAAGATCAGGTCAGGTCATTTAATAACATGTCAATATTAAATTACATCATAAATAATCAGAACTTCCTGTATATTTGACGGGAACTTTGTTGTATAAATTTGGAAATCATCCAAATGGAGACAAACGACTTCTGTTATTGTTTAGCCCTCTGGGTCCAACTTAGGGTGAGGGGGGTTGGTTGTCGTTTTGAACTTTGAAACCTTTAGCAGAGAGTAAAATGGGACCTACACCAACTGACTTTATAGATGGTCATTTCCCCTTCCCTTTTTCAGTTTTAAATTGATGAATGTTTTTTCTTATGCAAATATTATAAGATCCAATAAAATTCAAAGCCATCACCCAAGCAAAATGTGTGAAATCACTGTTTAGTGGAAAAACCTTCACAAACCAAACCAGCTTGGTAATGATCCACTCTGACCGCCCTTGTTGCTGCTATTAATAAAAGAAACACTACTTGTCATTTGCCACATCTATTAGATCATTAGAGGCTCATGACATTAATTTGGGTTGGTTTCAAATTCAGACAATAACACTTGACTTTCTACCATAAGATACAATACTTGGCATATAACAAGTACTATATAAGCATTAACTACTATTATTATTATTATTATTATTATCTAACTTTTATTCAGTGGTTTCTATGTGCCAAGTGCTATATTAATTACTGCATCTGTATCATTTCAGTTAATCCTTCCAACAACTCTACTAAAGTAGGTCATGTGAGGGCAGGCTGATAAATTTTTGCCTCCACTTAAATAGAAAATAAATGGGAAAAGATATTTGAATGAAATAAAAAAGAAATATATCTACACCATTTATTTTCCAAGCTGCATAGTTATTTTTCTACAAAATCACCACATACTTTAATACACTTCTGCCAACACTGCACTAGTTTTTGAAATCCATCCTTTAAAACATTGGTGTTTTGTTTTTGAAACCATTTCCTCACTTCAGTCTTCCCCTCTTCATCAGAGATGAAGCACTATCCCTTCAAGAGTTCCTTTCGTTTTGAGAACAGGTAGAAATCACTAGGAGCCAGGTCTGGGCTGTAAGGTGGATGAGGCAGTACTGAAAAGTCCAGGTGTTGAATTGCATCCTTTATTGGCACTTGTGTGAGGCCTGACATTATCATATTGAAGAAGTGTTTCATTTCTTATTCCAATCCATTTGATTCTTTTTTTTAATGCAGTAAGAGTTTTAATATAACGTTCAGACTTTATTGTTGTTCCTTTTTTAAGAAAGTCTGCAAGAACAACACGTTCAGAATTCCAAAAAACAGTCAACATGACCTTCCCAGCCAAGGCCTGAGTTTTCGCACAGTGTTTGAACTGGATGCCTGAACACTCTTCCATTTCGATGTGCACTGGGTGAAAAACGTAAGCGTCTGTGTGTGCAAGGTCAAGAATGATGGAGGGGAGATACCATGTGACTACACAGAATCGATTATATCCAGATGTCAAATGTAACAAAAATATTACATTGGAGGCAAAATGTATCAGCCTGCCCTCATATTATCATCCTTACATAAAGTATTAGTATCATCCCTACCTAATGATGAAATCAAGACTCCAAGAGTTTAAGTAACTTGACAGAGTCATATGAGATAGAGTCAGAATTTGATACAGACTTGCTTGACTCTACTCAGTCTATTGTGTTATTCTTTTTTTTTTTTTAAGTTTTATCTTTATTGTTTTTGACACAGAGAGAGATACAGAGACAGAGAGACGGGGGAGGGCCCAGAACAGTCTCCATAGTTGCACGCCATTGGTTTTTCCACATAGTTTCATTCCACAGATGGGTGCGGGGCTGCACAGGGCAGGAACTGGGCTGGGGTCTCACCCCGGTGAGAACTGAACTGGGGGCACTCCCCAGCTCAGCATGGGCAGGGGCCGGGATTCAATCCTCAGTCCCCAGGGCTGCAAAGTGAGCACTTAACCCACTGAGCCATCCCGGCTTCCCTATTGTGTTGTTCTTAAAGAAGCAGTTTTAACATACTTGGTATTATAAAAGCACCAATTCAGGCCTAAAATTCATTGAATGCACATCCCTTGTCATTTAGTGTCTATCAGCCTTTGCACCTCGTCACTGTGGACTTGGGCACTTGGCTCACGGTTTTTCTCTAACTATTCACCCTTACTACCTTCCCCAAGTGTCCTTTTCAAGGTCTACACCTTGAATTCAGTAAACAACCTTCCCTCCAAATTCATCAGGATAACTGAGGGCTTTATTATTGGAGTTCTGGAGATCCAGCCTTGGCCACAACTTTCTAGAGTTTCATATTCTTCCTGAGGGATCAATTCTATTTTTCTGGTATAGGACTACTTGATGCTGATGAGTTCCAAATCTCTCTCTCCAGTTTAGACTTACCTATCTAGTAGGTCTTGGAGGTTCCATAGGCACCTCAAATTCAAAAGGTTCAAAACTGAACACATCATCATTCCACTAAAACCGGTATTTCAGAGCATTACTCTCTTCCCAGGTACTGTGAGGATAGAAATTGTGACCATTACCCAATCAAGCTAGAAGGCTGATAACCTCCCTGAGTCCTTTCTCTTCTTTACCTTCATATACCGTACCGGTAGGTCAATTTTCAAGTCCAAATCCCTCTTGTTTCTGGAATTTCCCCTTTTCCTGTCCTTACTACTATCGTCCTAGTTTAGTCTCTTGATCCAACCGGACTGCCGGCACTGTTTCAGAAGCTTCCCAATTTTTTTACCTCCGGCTTGGCCTCCTCAAATCTACCCTTATCACTACTGTCTCTCTCTCTATGATAAAAAATAAAATCTTTAAAAAAAAAAGAACTACTGCCGATAGCAACTATTATTATTATATAGAAGTCACAGTCCTTGACTGGCCACTCAGTGAGTGGCAGGTGTTGAGGGGGACCCAAATTTTGGCACCCCCAAATATACCTTTTGGGATATTGATTTTAACAAAGACAAAAAAAAAGACTCAAAACCTTTGACGTACCCTTCATGCTTAAAGGAATTAACATAGAAAAATCTGCTACAGGAAAGGAATGTTAGCAGTCGCCTTAGCAGATTCACCTTAGCACATGACCTAAGTGTGGCAGACAGGAAGAAAGCTAGCAAAGCTTGTTTGCTGAACTTTCTTCTGTGTCCCATTGCTCTGGATTGCCCAGTGAGAACTCGTTTACTACATGGTGTCCACCTGTGAATGACCTGCTTTCCCTTTTGAAATCCCAGACCCCATACCCCACTTCTCATTGGTCCAGAGTGGCATGCAAACCTCAATTGCCCAATGTGTTTTTCGGTCTTGTATCTTACGGCACCCCTGCACGTACGTTCCTAATAAACTTTGGACATTTTCTCCTGTTACTCTGTCTCTGTTAAATTCGATTAGCCCAGTTAGAAGAATTTAGAAGGTGGGAGGAAAGTTTTTGGGGTTTTTTTGCTCCCCCAGTCATATTTATGCTTTACGACAACCTTTTAAATAGAAATTATTTTTCCCTTTCCCTGTTTGAATAACTGAAGTTCAGTGAGATCAAATAACTTGGGGCAAGTTCAAGGGCAAGTGGTTAGACTGGGCCAAAGGCCATGCTGGTGTCACCAGGACAGAGCCCTCTCCCTGAGACATGTTACTGCCCGGTGTCACTGTGGACGCAGGGAGGTGGGTGGGGGCATCAGGTGAAACTGCGGAAAGAACTAAACACTGAAAGTGGTGAAAAAGCGAAGGAACCATAGCGCGTGAAGTTAGAGCCGTGAGGTGGACAACAGGTAGCAGCCAGCGTGTGGGTTCCTCCCAGAACTTAGAGACGCGGCCTGGGCGGGGCACCTGAGAGCGCGCGGACCATGGTGGACGGCTACAACTGCCACCTCTCCGGGGACGCTAAGGGAAGGGGCGAGCGAGTGCAGGCGTCCTGGCAATCTCCGTGAAGTGCCGAGGCAGTCCTTCTTCCCCTGCCCTGAACCGAAGGAAGGTATGCATTCTGCTTTCCTGGCACGGCGTTCTTGTAGACAAGCAGGAAGGGGATCGGAGACGGCCCCGCACAGGGTGCCCCCTCGCAGAGTGGTACGACCCGCCCGGGGCTGCGCGCGCACCCTTCAGGGGCGGCCTCGTGGCGCGCTCCCCGCCGCTCCGCGCCCCCGCGCCGCCGGTTACGCGCCCGCGCGCCCGGAGCTGGGCGGGGAAACGCAGCCCCGGGAGCGCGCCCCGCCACTCCGCCCCGCCCCCTCCCCGGAGCCCCGGGAACGCGGCTCGGCGCAAGGAGAGCGGGGACCCGCGCCCGCGCCCCGCCCCCGCCCGGCGCGTGGAGGCCGATCGGATCACAGCCGCCGCGGTAGCCGCCCGCGCGGGATGCCCTGGGGCGGCTCTGGGAGCCGGGTGCCGCAGGAGGTCTGGGGGCTCCGCCGGCCCGCCGAGAGGTGCGGGGTGGTCCCGCTGAGGGGTCGGGGGACCGGCGATCGGGGCGGGTGGGCCCGGGGGCCCGGGGTCCGGGGACGCTGTCCGTGGGGAGGACGGGGAGTCAGTGACAGGGATGCGCCGGGCAGGTGGGACGAGCCTGGCGGGGAGCAGGGGCGCCCGCACGTCCCCCAGAGAGTGGGGTCCCCCGCCCCCTAGCTCCCACCCGCAGGGCGCTCGCGGGCTGTGATTTATGTGGGGGGAGCAGGAGAAACGTCCTGTACAATGTGTCTTTCTCTGCCGTCACAGACGCTTTGACTTCCCAGCCCCAGGGAGTGCATTCTCCTTGTCCGTGAAGCCTTCTGTGGTGGCATTATCACTTCTAAATACATCGCAGCTCGCTATTTATTTCAGCCTGCAGCTTCCAGACCTTTGTTGCTTTCTCTCCACATCTAGGGATTTCAGTCATAAATCACTGAGGGAGGTAGAGGGACTCTCGCCTTCCCTTCATTGTTCCCCCGAACCCCACCAAGTCAGGTGGAAGACTGCAAAAGGAGACCGGCTTCCAGAACGCCTGCCTGTCCTGGCCCAGTCTGCAGAGGGTGGCAGGTGCTTTGAGGGCAGGCTGCTTCCCAACTGAGATCTAGAATTTAAGGCACCTCATTAACAGGAAGGCAGCCTCTGAGGCCTAAACCAGGCACCTTGAGAAGTAGAAGGTTGGACTGAAACGTAACATGACATTTATTCTCAGGCTAATGGCCAGCACAGATGAAAGAGGCCAATTCTGACTCTATGCCTCACTGATACCATAACCCTCAGACTGACACTTGTCTGGGAGGAGGAGGAGGTGGAAGGGGGCTGGGGAATGAAATGGGTTTATTCTCAGTGTAATTCTAAACATGATTACATTTTAGAGCTCATTGTTTGTTTGTTTAGAGCACATGAAAACATTTTTTTTTTAGTAGTTTATTTTGGTTGAAAATATTGGGGGGAGGTGTAGTGCAACTTTTAGGACAAGATGAAAGGAAACCAGAAAATTTTTGGAAATTTTAAATTAGTGCTTAACTAGAAAGCATTCTTAGGAACCCAGAGAGGCACCAAATACCATAGTTTCTGTTATGCACATGTTGAAATAAACTGCCTCATACTTTTAAGTTATATGAGAAGGATGGAGAAAACCTGTTTCGCTTTGTAAAGACGTGCCCTGGGTGTGTGTTTGGCAGTGTATAGAGCAGAAACATATTTTTATAAGAAACACACAACTGTATATTGTTTAACCTTCATGAAAAAACTATAGTATTTGGGAAATCTGTCTTTGTTTGAATAGCGTAGTCAACCAGGAAAATCAGTTGCTAGAAGTACTGTGCTATTGTTTGTGTAGTAACTCACTTGGGATGCTTTGATTGATTGCTATGGTTCTCATCAACCTCCTCTTCTGTGCAAAGTACTTAAACAGCTCTACTCTCAGGTGGGGAGATACAAAGAGCCCTTAGGACTTAGAGCACACTGATCTAGCCTGTGTAGGTTGGCTTCTACATCAATCTTACTCCTTGCCTTCTTTGCAGGTGGTTTGAGGTTGCATGAAAGGAATTAAGCGCGTTTTAAGGTAGGACGTCTCTAAAGTTCAGCAAGGTATATGTAGGTAAAGGCTTTGTGTAGGAATAGGAACCTCTATCAAAAAGCTCAGGTAAAATTTGTTGACTAGTTCTGGTGCTTTCCTCTTATTTTTCCACTTTGCCCTTATGCTTTCCTGACTTTCCAGATGATTTCATTTATGGTTTTATCAAAATAAAAGTTTAAATAAAATTATTTTTCTCTAGAAATGTTTCTTTTGCAAACACTTAACCCAAAATTTGGCGACTGTTTCTAAGTAAAATCCTGGGGAAATGACTTCAGGAATTCAGCATTATCATAGGGAAATCAGCCTGGGGGTAGGAAATTAAGAATAACTACTTGAAAAATTTGTTAATTACATTAGCTGTTGCCTTGTTATTAGCATTTATACTAAGTAGAAGTATAGATAAGACAACACTTCAGAAGGGTAGATGAGTTGTCCACCAGGTAGTCTTTAGATAGATGATGATCTTACTAGGAACTAATTAGATTAGGAAGGGGATTTGGAGTCTGGTTGCTAAGTAGATTTGATTGCTTTGAAGTACTTGATTTTACAGTTTTTGATTGATGATTTTTTTTTCCTAAGAAATTTTGTTAACTTGGTTTGAATTAGAGAATGTTTTATTGTTTTTATTTAAATTTTTATATTGTGTTTAAACATTCCATTTATTTATAAACATTTTATTTATGAAATTTTGTTGTGTATATGGTACTAATTCACTTTCAAGAGAAGGAGGTGGGGGGCTTTTCTTGATTCTTTTCAGTTGAAATTAGTGTATGGAATATACTTAATGTCACTTTTAAAATATTGGATTACAATTAAATGGAAAAGTGGTTTGTTGGTTGGTTGTTTTTTTTGGTGTGGTTTTTTTTTTTTTTAATCCTTCAAGTTTTCCCTCATTGTTTGTGCTCTTTCCCCCATTGTCAGACTTAAAACATACAGTATCATTGTCATCTGTCTCCTGAATAATGGTCCTGAGGTGATATTATTAATGTGGCTTTTTAAAATCAAACTAATTATACTTGCCTAAAAGAGCCACATGTGTGTGATTCTAGCTGCCTGGTGCCTTTTGAGAGCCCTGGAGACAAGCTAGTGAATAGAGCTGAAAATTCATTCTGTATTTGATTAAATGGAACAGACTAGCTGCTCCTTAGCCCAGCGGGGGCTGTGAGATCTCTTGATCCCCGAAGCGGCTCCAAGACCCTGGGAATTCCATTAGCGAGCACCTGAGGAATTTCTGCCCTGCAGTGCCTTTTTTGTATGTGTGTATGTGTATGTGTGCAGAGGGAGTGGAGCAGAGTGGGGAGGGGGGTGTGGGGGGAGGAGGGGGCGGAGAGAGGCTACATTAGAAGACTCCATATGTTAGCAGATCAAAAATCAAGGCATGACTTAGCTTATCTTGTAAGAGAAGAACCCAACCCAAAGGCAGTTTGCTAGTCGAGACTCTCCCAGGCAGGACTGTGGTGGTGTGTTTTTAGCACTGAAGTGCACGCCACTGTAATAGGCTTCTCTGCTTTCCCTCCGAAGCACAAGCATATGCACGTTACAGACGTGGTAAGTGTTCTCTGAATGATCTTTTGATAAATATGTAAAATTGTGTTGCAATTTGGTCTTGCCTGTACGTGGTGATGTATTGTTTCAATAACATTTTAAACTGAGAGCAAAATCTGACTTTTATGTGGAGTAAATCATTTTGCAGAGGTGAAATGCTTCTTTGGATAGGCATGTTTTAGGTTACTCTTGTTTTTATATGATTTTATTGTTTTTGTAATGTTATTATGGAGTTGAAATTCATTTAGGGTATGTCTCTTTTCTGTTGTCTTTTTAAGAATTCTGTCTGATTTCTAGTATTTTTAAAGGCATTCCTTTGCAGACTTGTTAGCAGCCACAAGTAAATGAAACATGTATTTACCAAAAATATTCTGTAAAAATCTTTGGAGCAAAATTTTTGAGAAATGTGAGTGTATTTTCTCCCCCTACCTCTCCTCCTGTGCCCCAAATAATTTTTCAGAATATTAGCCCAGTTTGTTTCTTGTGTACATTTCAAGGAAGAGCAGTTCTAAATCTTGGATGGTGTAAATTGATTTTGATCTTCTGAGAATAAACATGAATCTGAATTCCAGTGCTTATAGTTTTTAACCAATGCAGAATGCAGCAGTAGCTTATTTGATGGTTAATTTGATATTTTGTTCCTGATTAAAATCATGTTGTACATTACAGTTTTTCTATCCTATAATCATGTCGTCCTCTACCAAACTCTCCTCACAATACAGTGTGTTTAGAAATAAAGAAGCCTTTTAGAGAGTATGTTTAATTTTTTTCCACCTTAATCCTGGGCATGCCGTCTACTATTATGGCCAAATTGAAAGGACTCTTGAATGAATTGGAGTAAACACTAATGTTAAGCATTGTGCCTGTGTTAGTTCATAGTTGTTCAGTTGCTTTGCTGTGTGATATATTTTTATGGCCACAGATAATAAAAATACTACCCCAAAGAACATTTTGTTCTATGTACAGTTGGAATGTGAGTAGGAACTTTAGTTCTTGAGAGCCAGTGATATCGTTTTTAATCATAGAATTAAGGAACAGTGAAGTTTCTTTCACCTTGGGAAAAAACAAACCCCAACACCAGGTTATATTATTGAACATAGGTTATATGTTCCGCTTCTGTTTTGTTGTTTGGAACTGTATGCTTGAACTTATTTTTATGTTACCCTTAATACAAACAAGATAATTAAGTTGACATTTAGCCAACTCCTCAGCTGTTCTGTTACAGACTGGCTCACCTCTTTTATTTGTGTGAGCTTGGGCAGTGATCTTGACCTAAGCCTTGGTTTTCACCTCTGCAAAATGGGGATAATAACAATAGTATCTCTTATCAGTGTTGTGGGAATTACTAGAGATAATGTAAAGCACTTGGCATATGGTAAAAATTCTGAGAATGTTAGGTGCTGGAATTTTGGTAACTCCTGTACATTAGTATATTACTTTGATCTAGAAGTGATTTCTTTGAAGTATTAACTAATGAGGAATTCTCAGAATTTAGTTATAGTGTGGGCACCTGTAACTGCTGTAGTTTTAGTGTGCTCCAGTTTTCTTAATTCTGCAATTGAAACTTAAAAGGCACTTGGAAACAATGTGTTGCATTTTTTTCAATTGAGGTAAAATATAAAAATGTACACAAGGGTACAGTGAATGTGCACTCAGTGAACAGCTAGATGAAACTTTACATATGCACCTACATGTGTGTGGTAACCATTACCCAGATCAAGATCTAGAACATTTCCTTCACCTCAGAAGGCTCCCTGGTGCCCCTTCCCCAACAACCCCACTGTCCCCAGCAAGTAACAACTATTCTGACTATAGATTGTTTTCACCATAGATTAGTTTTGCCTGTTGTTTGACTTTATAAAAATGGACTCATATAGTATGTACTCTATTTTTATATCTGGCTCATTATTTCTGTGAGATTCATCTATGTTATGGTGTATCATACTAATTCTTACATTTCAAATTGTAACGTCTTTTGAGCGTTTTGAAATTTGTAGTTGTTATTTCATTGGCACATTAGGTGTGTGGTTATTGGGGGAAAAAAATCACAACACTTCTTCCTGAATTATTAGAAAATCAGACCCCAGTGGCTAGCTTAGAAAAATAACCTAGACCTTATTTTTATACCTAAAATGTTTTTTTTATGTGTAAAAATTTCATAAGCCAAATCCTTTGATAACTGCATTGATTTTATTTTTTGTTTTTAGAAAGGAAGGGACGGAGCCTCAAAATAGAGAAGGATTATCGGAGGTATCTTATGTCTTTCATTTCTAGGATTTAATGCAGTAGTCAATACTTAGAATTGTATAGGAGTGACCATTAACCCAGCATTAGTGTAAGAGTCTTTTAAAAGAAAATGAAAACCACAATGTTGTTTTGAAGAAAAAAATAAAATAAAATAAAATAAAGTCCGCTCAAAATGGAAGAAAATGGAGCTAGGATGTTGTTATACTACAAGAAAATTTTGAAGAACAGAGTTGCGCTACTAACCTTAACAGTTGCAGTCAGTTTATGCCTATATGTTTAGAATTTCTGTTTGTATTATTGAAATGTCCTAATGTGCTAAATAAAATGTATTTCCCCAAACAGTGAAACAAGAACACAAGATGATGTTGATGAATCAAACATTTTTTGTTTAAATGTTGGATGGGGCCGTGGTTGAGGTTAATAATATTTCTGTTCTTGGAAATGATGAAAGATTTTCTGGATGTTCTGCTTGAACACAAGCCATTTCTCTCTCCAGAGACACTGTTTTTTCAGCATTTGTAATTTTATGAAGTCTATTATTCATTGCTCTTTGACACAGGGTCATTCATCACATAAGGTCATGAGCAGGGATGGGTTCCCTTACACTCCAGAGGGGCATGTTGTCCCCTTTTCTTTTTAAATCAGACCACCAGTGGGCAAGATTTCAATGGGGGTGGGGAGAGTTGAGATCGTGATATATGAAGCATCTTTTGTTCCATAGGTACACTCAAAAGATGCAGATTTTGTTTTAAAACAAGGAAGAACTGCCTGACAAATGGAGCGTGATAGAACATGTTATTTTGAAGGGGCATGAACTCCTTATTACTACTAGACATGTTCTAGTGGTGTTTGTAAAAGATATGGTGGAAAGGATCTCTTCCTTGGGTGAGAGGTTGGACCCCATGACCTCGAAGGACCTTTGGAGTACTAAGACTCCATGAAATAGACTTAATGGGGTAGCAACATAATTACAACAGAATGTCCGAGGGAGAAAATGTGTTAAAAGTCCCAACCAACCATTGGGTAAATACATTTTCTCAAACCAACCCTAAGTGTAAAGTTGAGGGCTGCTTCTACTTGTTGGCTCTTTCACTTTAAATATAGTTCATAGTTTATACGTAACTAGCAAGTAAATGGCAAAGATTCTTTCTATGTTTTTACAGTATTCTAAGTGAATCAGTATTAGAAATGACAATACCTTACAAGTATAGGATTTGCTCCCTTTCTCTGAGAATTTACTTGAAGGTTCACCCTTACAAGAAATTATATAGTAAAGTAAAAATAAATGTACCTCTAGTCTCTCTACGTTCTTTCCTCATCCACTTTAATTTCTACACTTTAATTTCAAGAGCGAGAATAACTCATGGCAGGAGAAAGGGTATCAGTGACTTATCCAAACACTGAAACTGTATTCTGGGGACCGTTGTTATCTAATCTAACCATGTACATATACATCTTGTATTTATAAATATATAGTAATAATTTATGTTACTATTTAGAATGATTGAAGGGGGAGTATAAAATCCTAAATCACTACAATAATATTTTCTCTTATTTTATAAAACAGAAAAGTATACTGAGTTTTTACTGTTTTCTATTCATATACACATATAACCCTCTGTGCGCTCTCTGAACCTATAAGAAGGTCTCTTACCTCTTCCGTTACTGTTCCCTTACTCTTATAGCCTCCTTTTCAAAATTTGGGAGAGGGGTGAGAGGAGATTCAGAATGTGAGACAAACAAAAGTTTAACTCCCGCTTAAACTGTTAACTTCCTCTCCTCCCTATCTACAGGCTTGGTTTCCTCCCTCCCACATCATCATTTTTCTACATTTTGCCAGAGTAATGATCTTCCTAAGACATAAAATGATCATGTGATTGCTCTTGAAATGGATTTCTCCAAAGACCCTGACTTGCTCACCGATTGAAGCCCAGGTCTTCACTAGGGCATTACAGGGTTCCTTATCTAATTTACCTGGTACCTTCTGCCATCCTCAGCTACGGTGCATTCCTTGAATATACCGCTTGCTTTCTGTCCTGCAGGTGAGGTTGATAACTCTTTACATGTCTGTCTCAGCCTTATCTTAGTCCCTAAGGACAGTGAATTCCCCCTAGAGAGATCATCCCTTTCACCCTCTTCCTTATACTATGCCTTACAAATTCT